>JBCEWC010000036.1:0-99976 GCA_038996855.1 Solanum aculeatissimum | reverse complement strand
TGAGTTCTAATTAGTTATATAAGACCTTTGTAAATAAATAATTTATCAAAATTAGTGAATTAATTTTTCTCTCTAATGTTTGTTATAAAAAAAAGGTACACGTTTTGGTCACGTGCAAAGTGCGTACAGTATGACTAGTATGTATATATATGTATATATGTGCGTATATATGTGTGTGTATATATAATTTGACTAAATTTGAATTCGCATCGAAAAGTATAATATTCTTCCTTATCCAACAAGATTTACAACTCATGTTTTTGGATCAAAATCATTAATTAATAATATACAACTAAACACGGTACCTAGATTTTCTCCTAATTATAGAAAATCAATGATTTATTTATTTATTTATTTGTTAAACCTTCTAAGCTAAGTTAAGTTGGACTAATTCTTAATTCCCAAGAAAATAAAACCTTTAAAGTTGATATATTCACAAGAAAATTCCTTATAATTTTTAAAATAAATAAATAAATAAATATATATATATATATATTAAGGAAAATTATTCTTCCACGTCTCAAAGTCATTTCTTCTTCAATTATATTTATTTTTCTATTTTTCTAGTGTGACACATCATATATGTTTTATTTTTAAAAAACAGTTGAAAATGAATTTTTATAATTTTAAGTGATGTCACGTGAATATTATTATTATATGACGATTTGCTGAAATAACAACGTATACGCTTTTTGGGGTCGAGTTTGACTTTTTATTGTTATGATATATAACATAGTTAAACTTTTTTTCGTAATATAAGTCAGTTTTTATGATTTTTCATATCATAAACTAAAATACAAGGTGTCTTCTCGTTTATTATTCAAATTAAAAGTGAGTCATCAGAAATAAACGATGGTGAGATAATCTTTATTTTATTAATTATAAATACACATTATAAATAAAAAAAATTAAAATAGAAATTATTTAAAGTATTTTCTACCAAAACTCGATGAACTAACCAATTATTATAAATCAAAATCTAAATGATTATTATTGAAATAAATACTCATACTCCTTTTTTTAATTTTTTCTTTAAAAACAAATTGAAAATGAAGTTGACCCCAAAAGAATTGAATAGTTCACAATAAATTCAAGAAAATTAATTTATTCCATTTCAAAAAAAAAAAAAAATGTTGCTTCTAGATAATTAATAATTAAACTACTTGTTTGACATTTGAAAAGATTATTAATTATTGAATAAAAAATGTTACGTAATTATTAAATAAACAAAGTTTCTTGACATTTAAAAAAATGTTAATTATTAAATTAAAAAAGTTGCTTGAGATTGACAACATAACCACATTATTCTCTATATTAATAATTGTTTTTTTTTTGGATATTTTTTTTTTTGAAAAAATATTTGGTAGACAAATAATTATTAAAAAAACAAAGTCCACACATACATATACACGTAGATAGAGAAATAAACATACATATATAAAAATGGGTCATGGAGGATATTTACACATTTAGTCCCTCAAATAATAATACATTTTAACTTTGATCCTTATGATAATAAGTATATTCATATTTTAATTCAATTAACTTCAAAAATAGTCTAAATATAATATATTTTTCGTATAAGAGCAAAAACACAAATATTAATCTAAAAAGAGAAATATTTTTTCTAACTTATGTAAAATTGAGTGAATATGTCTATTATTATTAGTGTTTTATATTAGCACAATTATGTCCTTATCGTCTAATAATTGGTCCAAATTTGTACTCATTTTAACGATACCTACTAATTAACCTAATTAAATGATTAATAAGCAAAACACTTAAGGTATGTGAAATTGAGCAGATATGTCGCTTGATATGTTGGTGTTGTTGTTAGTTACAACTTACATCAGATTGTATTGAGTATCATTTATGAATATTATTAACGAACACATATTTGTTCAATTTTGCAACTTTAAAGGTATATTTAATTCTTTTTCACTTATCAATCTTCTAATTAGGTTAATTAATTGTTCGATGTCATTTTTACAAGCACAAATTTGACTAAAGTATCAAACGATATGGGCATATTTGTACTGAAATATTAATGAAGGACATATTTGCTCAATTTCATATAATTCAAGGACATATTTGAAATTTTCACACTACCACATAAATTATAATTAAATTTATCAATAATTAAAGAAATCAAATTGATATTATCCTCTCTCTCTATATATATATAAAGAGAGCCTTAAATAGTGCTTGAAGGGTGGCTCAAAAGTAGGGTCAAGTACCCTTGTCCTTCTTCCCAAACTCTCTTTCAAGAGACAAAAACGCACAAAAAGAAAATTTGACAAACATTATTCCAAAAAAGGTTGCCTATTTTTGGGACATTTATAGAAATCATGGGTCAATGTGTTTCATCAACTTTTACATGTGAAGATAATAGAAGGGCAATTTCATGGAGACACAAAGATCAAAGACAAAAATTGGATGACAAGAAACATAGAGTTTCTTCTTGTTATGTTATGATCAAAGAGCAACGTTCAAGATTCTATATTATTAGAAGATGTATCATCATGCTTATCTTTTGGCATAGATATAGCAAGATTTGAAGTCGTTGAATTCAGAATGTACAGTTTGAGCTGAAGGCAATTGGATTAGCTAGAGTTGGTGAATTCAGAATTAACAGTTTGAGTTGATGACAATTGGATTCACCGCCTTATGTGTCATATTTCAAGATTTGATATTCTCTCCATCTCCTCAATTTCTCCATCTCTACTTCTTCTTCTCCTTGGTATTAAATTTGGTATGAATTCAAGACTCATTCAACGCACGGAGAATTCAAGATTTAGAATCAGTGAATTCAGAATATATTGTTGGTTTGGAGGTAATTGAATTCAGTTGAATCTATCTCAAGCGAAGGACACAAACAATAAATTGGGACGGGTTGAATAAAAATGGGTCAAATTAAAATCAATTTATATTTCACACCAATAAAACCACTTGTCTCTAGTTTGTACATAGTCTTTTTGTAATTGTAAATATGAAGAAAAAAAAATGTTTGAAAAGGTAAATGTAAATAGTTAATTTGAATACAACTTGGATTATTTACTGTGATTAATGTTTTTTTGTTTTTTTATTACTGTTTGAGGATTTATAATATTAGTTGTTGAGGATTGACCATATTTGCAAACAATATAATTAAATTAAAAAACGAAAAAATTCAATTAGGAGCTTAATTATCCCTAAAAATGAGTCTTCTAAGTTGTGAGGGATGAAGTCAATTATTTATTTAGGCTCCAATATAAAAATCGAGTCTGAAAGCAAATTTAAGAGAAATAAATAAAAGAACAAGTGTAAAATACAATATTTTAAGATGTATTTTTTTATCATATTAATATGAGAAAGATTACAATTTATAACATTTCTCGTATAGTTTTCAATCATCTAAATTTTAAATTTTAAATATTAAATTTAGCTACTTCAATTTAGCTTTGATTAACTCTGACAGGTAAAAATGAATAGAAACTTTGAAGTTTAGTCAAATTAATATCAAAAAACGAAACAATGACAAGTAAAAATAAAGAGAGGGGGTAAGATACAAGTAAAATTTCACTCTATTTCTTTGTAATTGAAATTGATGTTTCCTATTTCTTTGTACTTGAAATTGATATTTTCTATGTAAATACATATAATAAGATTTGATATATTCTCCCTCAATTTTTCCATCTTGATATTCTCTTCTTTCTTAATATTAGTTTAAGATGGGTTGAAATTGCTAAAAATTCACAATTTAAATAAATAAATTTATAATATATTATTTCGAGTTGGAGATAATTGGATTCAGTTATAAATACTCGAATATTCTAAAAAAATAACATCACAAAATAATAATAAAGATAATAATTAAATTGATAAATAAATAATTTGTTTATTAATGAAATACAAGTTGAAATTAAATCTTTAAAAATACGCAATTCAATATAAAATATTATATATCATAACTTTATATGTATAGATAGAAAAACAAAAAGATGATTAAAAGTGAGAGAATGAGAAATCTTGGGGGGCAAAAAGTCTATTTGTAGTTGCCTTCTATAGGTTTATCACAAGTCAATATCATTAATAAATTTAAATTTTTTGTAATTGAAATTGACATTTTCTATGCATAATTTAATTAGCAGATAGAGAAATTATTTCTTGTTATTGGTTGAAATATTTTGATATTCAATTTTATATATATGAATAAGATGATGGATTCACCAAAAAGAAAAGAAAAAAGTATATTCTTGCTGCAGCTTGTGTTCTGATTAAGTTAATTGGTAGAATTGATTCTGAAATGTAAATTTAACTTTATTTATACTCATATTATTTACACATATATAGAATTGATCAAGATTTATATACGTTACGATAAATTATTATATGTTACATAACATCACAAATATTTATATCTTATATGAGTTCTTATTGATTATAATTTTGAATCTTTTTTATAATTAAATCAATTGTTATATAAACTATCAAAATATTCTAGAATTAGTAGAAATATTTAAAAAAAAATTAAAATATCACTTACTTGTATATATTTCATATTACAAAACATCGAGTTTTATTATTGGATCTACTTAAAATAAATTCTCGATACAATTCTAAAAAAAATTGACTTATTAAAAGAAAATAACTCAACAATGAGCCAATTTTTGAATTCTAACTTTTTTAAAGTGGTGAGCCAGCTATAATATGACACCATAGAATATCAGTGAATCCTTAACTAAATCCAAAAACTTAGATTATCCCTATATTTTCTACCTTGATTTTCTCTCAAACTTTTTTGTTATAAATATCTTACCCCCATTAATCTTAACAACAAAAAAAATACCACAAAACTTCAATATAATCGGATCGATATTTCTGTAACAGTCATCTTCTATAATAATATTTATTATATCTGTTTACTTTTTAAATTTAATTTTTCATATTATGTTATATTATATCATAATTGAAAAATATTTGAATAAGCGATGTCGTTTTAGAGAGGTTTGACTTTGTTAATTTCTACCTTGATTTTATCTCAAACTTTTTTGTTATAAATATCAAACCCCCACACATTAACCTTAAAACAAAAATGACCAAATATAACAACTAAGTTTTCTTTAGACTTGATTTTACATATTATATTATATTATATGATGTATTTTCTGTAACAACATTTTACTATTACAATCAAAATATATTTGGACAAATAACGTCATTTTAGAGAAGTCTGAAAAAAATATCACAAGCTTCAATACAGTTAGATCGATCGCTCTGTAACGGTCATTTTCTACGACAACATTTTACTATAACGACTAAGTTTTTCTTGAACCCAATTTTTCACAGTATGTTACATTATATATTTTCTATAACAACACTTTACTATAACAGTCAAAAAATATTCAGACAAACGACATCGTTTTAGTTTCCTACCTTGATTTTCTCTCAAACTTTTTTTTTGTAAATATCTTACCCCATAACCCTCCCCACCCCCACCTATAATGATTACTATTTCATATCGGAGCTTCTGCTAAAGGAAGTGTTGATCCCTAGCTTGAGACTCAAAATCCGGAAGCCAACCCCCACCCACACCTATAACGATTGCTATTTCATATCGAAGCTTCTGCTAAAGGAAGTGGTGATCCTTAGTTTGAGACTTAAATTCCGGAAGCTGACCCCCCACTCCCCACCTATAATGATTGTTATTTCATATTGGAGCTTCTGCTAAAGGAAGTGGTGATCCCTAGCTTGAGACTTAAATTCCAGAAGCCGACCCCCACTCCCACCTATTGGAGCTTTTGCTAAAGGAAGTGGTGATCCCTAGCTTGAGACTTAAATTCTAGAAGCCGACCCCCACTCCCACCTATAGCGATTGCTATTTCATATCGAAGCTTCTGCTAAAGGAAGTGTTGATCCTAGCTTGAGACTCAAACTCCGGAAGCCGACCTCCACCCCTCAAAATGGACCCAAAATATTCACCACTCCCACAAGGTCTCCAACCAAATGAATCATCACCACAATGGTTAAGCAAAGGTGATAATGCTTGGGTATTAACATCAGCCACTATGGTGGGCCTCCAAAGTGTACCTGGGCTTGTAATTCTATATGGATCCATGGTAAAAAAGAAATGGGCTGTTAATTCAGCCTTTATGGGCCTTTATGCATTTGCAGCTGTTTTAATTTGTTGGGTTTTATGGGCCCATAGAATGGCCTTTGGTACACATCTAATGCCCATAATTGGCAAACCAGAACAAGCCATGGCCCAAAATTATTTATTAAAAAAATATTCACATTATTATATTCCAAATTCAGATTATGTATTTTATGAATTTGCATTTGCTGCAATTACTGTGATATTATTAGGTGGTTCATTACTTGGTAGGATGAATTTTTATGCATGGATGATATTTGTACCACTTTGGGTCACATTTTCTTATACTTTTGGGGCTTATAGTATTTGGGGCTCTGGATTTCTTCAGCCCATTATTGATTTCTCTGGTGGTTATGTGATCCATTTATCATCTGGAGTGGCTGGATTTACTGCTGCTTATTGGGTAATTTTTTTTTAATCCTATGTATTTCTTTTTTGTCTTTTTAACTGCTTTGATATGTGTTACTTGAACTGAGAGTTTTTCGGAATAACTTTTGTATCTTTAGGAGGTAAAAGTAAGGCATGCATTCATTTTAGCATTCTCAGACTCTCATGTGTTTACTAGACATTCTTGAGCCGAGCGAGGGTCTATTGAAATTAGTCTTTCTACTCTCACAAAAATAGTGATAAGATTTGTGTATACCTTACCCTTTCAAGACTCCACTTTTTCGAAATGACTTTTGTATCTTTAGGAGGTAGAAGTAATGTATGTGTACATTTTACCATTCTTAGACCCTCACGTTTTTACTATTCTTGAGCCGAGCGAGGGTCTATTGAAATCAGTCTTTCTACTCTCACAAAAATAGTGATAAAATTTGTGTATACCTTACCCTTTCAAGACCCCACTTTTTCGAAATGACTTTTGTATCTTTAGGAGGTAGAAGTAATGTATGTGTACATTCTACCATTCTCAGGCCCTCACAGCAAGGGTCTATTGAAATCAGTCTTTCTATTCTCACAAAAATAGTGATAAGATTGTGTATATCTTACCATTTTCAAACCGTACTTATGAGACTTAATTGGATATGTTGTTGTCATTGTTATTGTTATGGTTTCATGAATATGATTTTCCCATCCTAAATTAAAAGTCTAGAGTACGAGCGTCAAAAAAAATCTGATAAGGAGTGCTTCCACTTTAGTTGGTCTTATGTGGTAAGAATATAGATTAATCGAGATTCTGAATAGGTATCAAACATCGAATATTGGAAAACAACAAAAGAGACATGATGATTCTATTATATGACCAATCATATATGTCATTTAGAAAAATTAAATTTGAGATGAATTCAGGGTCCCATTAATGTGCATCCAGTAAGAATTGAACCTACGAATTCGTCAATTATGAGTTGGGTGCCTTAACCATTCAACCATGGATACTTAGCGGGATCCTCATACATGGTGAATGATCAATATCAATTAGTAAAAAGAAAATCGTTTAATTATTCAAATTATTTTTTTCAAATTGATTCAGATTATTTTGATATGAATGTCAATTTTATCTTATGAGTATTCAGACTACAACAGTTCCGATCAGCAATCACTCACTTACTAAATTGATTGTTAGGTTGGACCAAGACATTCTCATGATAGACAACATTTCCCACCAAATAACATAATTCACATGCTTGGAGGTGCTGGTTTTCTTTGGATGGGATGGACAGGATTTAATGGTGGATCTCCATTAGCCTCTAATTTAATCACATCATTAGCCATTCTAAACACACATCTTTGTACAGCCACAAGCTTGTTGGTGTGGCTTTCTATGGACATGATTTTCTACAACAAAAGTTCTGTTATTGGAGCTGTACAAGGAATGATCACTGGCCTTGTTTGCATCACCCCTGGTGCAGGTTAGTAGTTTGTGACACACTTGTAGCTTTGAAAGTTTTTATTTGGCGCGGATTCAGGATTTAAACTTTATGAAATGTCTTTCTTTTTAGATTTTCAAAAAGAATGACACATTTTGGAAACTCTTCACCTTTAGAGATATGCTTTTATAGTCAGTGAAACATCATGGCATGTTTAAGATCAGAAGTTCAAACTAGGATACATTTCATATGAGTTGACATTCTTTCTTTCTTTTAAACTCCGCTTTCAAACTACGATACATGTCTGACTCGCCCACGCTTCTGCCTTTTCACTCTCCACGAGTCAAAAGCTACAACGACAGCTAAAAGAACTAGGAAGCTAGAGCTAGCGATATACTTATAGTGAGTAAAAGAATGATTTCACTTTCGAAATTGAGCAAAATGTACTTACACCATGCTCATTGACAGGTATAGTAGAGCCATGGGCAGCAATTCTCATGGGAATCTCATCAGGCTCAATACCATGGTTCACAATGATGGTTCTTCACAAGAAATCATCATTTTTCCAAAAAGTTGATGACACATTAGGTGTTTTTCACACACATGCTGTAGCAGGCTTACTTGGAGGAATCCTGTCTGGAATCTTTGCTAAACCAAATCTTTTAAGGTTGTTTTATGGTTCAGACAAGTATGGTCCTGGCTTAGTATACAGCATAATTGATGGAGACATCAAAAGAGGACTTAGACAAATGGTTTATCAACTTCTTGGTGCTGCATTTATTACAATATGGAATGTTGTGGCTACTAGTTTGATATGTATTTTTATAAGTAGAATTGTTAAGTTGAGACTAGATGAAGATGATCTTGAGATTGGTGATGATGCTGTTCATGGAGAAGAAGCTTATGCTTTGTGGGGTGATGGAGAGAGGGATCCACCTAGATTTAATAGGACACCTAAAATCCCTTCTTTTTGTCTCCGCCATGGGACCAAACATTAAACAGAGGCGAATCCAAAATCTAAAGTTAAAGAATCAAATTCGATGAGGATTTGGTGAGATTCGCAAAGAAATATTCATTTTGATGTGTACTACTATCTACTATTGTTGCATTTATTTTGTATCGCGCTACTTCATTGTCTTATTTTTCTTACAATATTTTACATCAAAGACAATGGTATGCTGAAAACAATCTCTCTACACACAAAAGTAGGAGTAAAGTATGCATCCTGCACTCCCCAGATCTCACTTTTCAACGCGTAAGATTCAGCAGGAAGAAATTTAAAAACCTCTAACACCCAAAGGCAACAAGAAGAATATTTCTCCCCTGTTAACAACACAATGCAACAGAATGCAAGCAAAGCACATTAACTTCATAAACCAACTTTAGATCTATACCTTTCATGCAGCACGGAAGTGATATCACGAGTAAGAAAGATGACACTTGGTCTCAGGCATACAACCTAGAATATGGCATAGCAAACACACATAGTACTTGACATAAGCAGTATAATTACAAAAGTCAGCTAAGGCACGAGCACACATAGAGTCATTAATTGGTACGTTATACCTAAATCTAGTCCAATCAAATTCATAAAGATCCTTACAAGTAGTTTTTCCCCATAAGTAAGGTGCCAGATTCCGTCCTATCTACCACCACGAGCATAGTTCCTTTCATACGGAGAGTATGACCTGGATCGTTCCCTTCTTGACCTTCCCCCATAAGGCGAATGCCTAGGAGAATAATCTCGACCACCTCGATAAGGAGAACGCCTTGGAGATCTTCGGTGCCCATAGTCCTCACGGCGCCCATAGTCTTCACGGCGCCCATAGTCTTCACGGCCACGATACCTACCACGGTCGCCACGGAAACCTTTGACCAAAGGAAAACAATTGTTCAAGACTTCAAAAATTTTTGCTCAAATTTACAAAAACTAAGAGAAATGAGAGTACTCACCATCACCCCTTGCGTTCTTAAGCCCTAGATAATGTCCGGGTGTTGGAGTCCTCGCGCGTTTCCTCCTTGACTGAAAAGTAGACATATGATTTCCTTAACGTGAAGTCTGAACAGGTGCACATTTACATCAAGGAAGACAACGGAATATCTAGACTAGACAATATACTGCTTTCTTGAAGTAAGCATGGGCATACCACTTCTCTAATCTGGCAAAGAAAACAGAGTTGCTTACCTTCCCCTTACATGCTTGGTTAGGAAGTTGGCAAAGCAGATAACTATGTTCTTTATAAATAAGTATAAGATCATGTTAGTCGTACAGTAAAGCAGCTTAAATATTTGACATATTCCATCCAAGCAAAAAGTTGTGGGAGATAGAGACCGAAGCTGGATTAGATTGTTGATAATGACCGTAGATTAGTTGAGAGTATTTGCTGAGGTTGTATAGATGTTGGACAATCTAGTTGCTATGTCTAGTTGATCAGATGCATGTGAAAAGCTGTTTTAGCAAGCCATTGGTCAAGTTGAGTGAATATAATGTTGCAGGGAAGAACAGATCATCTTTTGTTGCTGCCGACAAAGCTGACGCAATGTCTTCTGAATATAACCACAAAATCTCCAAGTCACAAGAAGATAGAAACACAATCAACACGGACACGGTTCATTATCTTAATACAAAGCAGCTCACCTTCTCCACTGTTATGTAGCGGCCTTCAAGGACAGATTGATTTAGGTGCTTAATGCAGCGATCGGCATCCTCAAGACTATCCATTGTTATAAAAGCAAAACCACGAGAGATACGAGAACGCGGCTCCACAACCAAGAAGGCTGATTTTACCTGGTGGTTAGAAAGTAAAAGAAAAAAATCAGAGCAAGTCCATAAATTTGATAGATGGACGAAGGAAAGCAATCCAGCCAAAAATGGCACCACAACAGAAGTCATTGATGTACATAGATACTACTCGTATCATCAACTTAGAAAGAAATAAAAAGATGAAAATAAAAACAGTTATTCCAAGTGAATCAAAGAAATTTTTTGCCAAGAATAGTAAGGTTACATAGTTATGCAAAATCAACCTTGCTTGAGCAAAGAGGAAAATGCAAATAGAACAAGAAGGATGAATGAGTAACTAACTCGCATATAAAATGAAGTACATTACAGACCTTTCCCTCCTTTGAGAAATGCTCCTCAAGGTCCCTCTGTGTCACCCTTGTGGATAAACCAGTTACATAAAGTGTGCTGCCAGGATTAGAAGGTTCCTCCCTGAATAAACCATGGAGGAATAAATGTTAGCAACTTAAAACAAGTTGTTAACACAAAGAAAGCAGAACACAGGATATTAAACAGCACTTCAAGAAGAAACACACTGACAAAGAAAAACTTAAGTTCCAACAAACCTCCCGTGACTTCTTGACCTTGATCTGGACCTGGATCTTCCTCTTGGCCTCGACCATGACCTAGACTGGGATCTAGACCTAGACCGAGATCTAGATCTTACCTTTTCTTCTTCCCAAGGAGAAGGAGAGCGTGAATACCTGGAAAGTGCAGGGAGCAACACCAAACCAGTTGAATAACAATAATATAAACAAACCACATCTTACGTACAAATGTAAACCAGGAGAATTTAATTTTTGAAGCTGATGCTACACCAGAAAAGCTCAGTACTAAATTAAAATTAGAGAATTCACTTGATAAGAGAAAATACAATTGACGCAACAGTGTGATGGAGTAAATGCCTTTTCAAAAACGTCACACTACCAAAATAAGTCTAAGAAACAACTATACCTCACTCTCGAACAAGTTAATGTCAGCTGTACAATTAAGTTTAGAATGACAGAACAAAAACTGAAAAGCTAGAGCTTGAATTGTATCTTAGTGAACACCTTCCACCAATCAATCATACCAGTTCTTTTTCACAAGAAATCAATGAAACCTGCTATCTCCCACCATCAGTTGTTCACAGATCGTAAGAGACCACCTAATGTTTTTAGTCTACGCTGAGATTGGAACCTGTGAGACTGCAACCGTACTATTCTTAACCCACACCACTGGACCACTGACACAATTACCAGCTAATTCTATCCCCCAAGGATTGAACATATAGGAAGAAATCACCTAATATAACAATTAATATAACTATTTTCACTCTTTTCTTACTAAAAAGTAGTGTCAGCTGGCTTGCACTCACCTCACCTAATTTCACAGATACCTACATCTCCCACCAACACAGTTCCCAGTTTGAACAGATAAGAAGGAATCACCTAATAGAACCATTTGGCCACATTCTGCTTAATAGAACCATTTTTTTCACTTTTCACAAACAGAATTAACCGAAATAAAACATTCAACTATGACAAACAGATCAATACTCCTACTTACAAATCACAAGTGCAGGTATAGATATTTCAACACTGCGCAAGATACAAATGCAAAAAATGAAGTGAGAGAAACGAATTCGCACCTTTTTACAGATGAATCAGCCTGCAAAAAAAACACAAACATAGCAAAATTCAGACTTAATCATCAATGTAACACACATATGTAGAGAGAGAAAGAGAGAAAACTTGCCATTTTTTCTGCAGAGATGAGCAAAACCCTAAATCACCAAAAATGGAGAGACTGTATAAACCCGTTTCTGAAAGGGGTAAAAGGGTTTATGAACAAATTTTAGATTAACACAACTTAATTTATGTATTTTTTGAGTAATTTTTTAAATAATAAATTAATATTTTTATTGTGTCGTACATAATGTCGCATATTCATAATTTAAATGATAAAATAGAATTATTAAATAATAAGTAAAGACAAAGAAATATCAAGGTTAAAATGATATGATCAAATCAAATCGATCGTTGCATAAAATCATTTTTTTGGTCCTTACTTAACGATGAAATTTAAATGATATGATACAATAGAATTTAAGTAACAATCAAAATAAACACTGTTAAACTAACAATACAATGGGAAACAACCATACAAACAAGGTGTTAGTGTAATCTGACGGGTGATACAAGGAGGTTCATATGTATTAAACGTTATTCCTAATTTATGAAGGAAAAAGAATATTTTTTTTATCAAACTCTCGACTCAGGTAAAATATGAAGAAAAAAAAACCATGTAATAATAATAATATATGTATTAGTTTTGAACTTTTGATACTATTTTAATTTATTTTATTATTTTTAATTTGGTGTTAAATAAGAAAAGATAATTACACCAATAAGAAAAATTCTTCCAGCATTCAAAGACTTTACTGTAAACTCAAAGAATTTCCACCTGAAATTTTGCACCTAATTCAATTTTAGGGTTAATAAATTCTCAATTTGAATTTTCAGAGCTTAATTTTCATCAAAAATGGCAGTGAAAGGGAAGCATTTCCGAGGTTTATCGCGGAAATCGTCGAATTCCACTGTGCTTTTTGCCGTATTTATTGGGTTTTCTTTTCTCGGGCTGATTCTTCTCGCTTTTGGAATTTTTTCGATTCCTTTTACTTCTAAAGGATCTCGAAAAGTACATGATCTTAGCTCAATTGCTCATAATGTAGCTGGAAGGTAATTCTCGTTGTAATTTTTGGTTAATTGTTGTAGAGGTGGATCTAGAATTTAAAATGATTTGACTTTTGAGAATTTTAGCATTGTAAAGTACATGATCTTAGCTCAGTTGCTCACGTTGCAGTTGGAAGGTAATACTCATTAGATTTTTTGGTTAATTGTTGTAGAGGCAGATCTAGAATTTAAAGTAATTCGACTTTTGAGAATTTTAGCATTGAAAAGTACATGATCTTAGCTCAATTGCTGACGATGCAGTTGGAAGGTAATTCTCAATGGATTTTTGGTTAATTGTAGCAGAGACGGATCCGAATGTTTAATTTAATAGGTTCAACTTTTAATAGTTTTAGCATTGTATTTGTTGTACGGTTAAAAGTTAATGGTTCAATTGTAATATTTGTTGAGATTTTAGCAGATAAACCCATAGTGAAATGGCTACATCGTTGAGAAAATGTCTCCTTTTAATGACGATTATCAAAATAAATCAGAAAATGTTACAAAATTTATATTAAAAGCATACAATATAAGTTCCCTGAATTGCTGGTTTTTTTTTTTTGCCAGAATGGATAGGGATCTTATGGTTTTATGGGATTCTTTTTGTTTGCTGCAGAGGAGATGATGATGGTGGAAGAGGAGATCAGTGGGCTGAAGTGATTTCATGGCAACCAAGAGCTGTTGTCTACCATAATTTCTTGGTGCGTCCATTACGTTTTTTTCTTATTTCAAGACATTCTTCGTAAATAGCAATGTAGGAAGTGATGGATAGTATTCTATTTTAGAGTTAATCTTGATGGGATTTCACAACTATTTTACCCATTGGAGGTGCCCATGTGAATTGTATGGACATATGATTTACTAGATGCTCTTCAAGTTCACACGATTGAAATTACTCTATTGATGTGATAAAGATAAATGTAGGTGCTCATCTGACGTAGTGAATTGAAAAGAATCAAAGCTTGGTATTTTTTTTAAATTTCTGCGGGTTGAAGTGATTTCATGGGAATTAAGAGCTGTCCTTCACCATAATTTCTTGGTACTTCCATTAAGATTCTTTTTTTGGTTTGTTTATTCCGATACATTTGAGAAGAGATAGATAGTATGATCTTTTAGAGTTGATCTTGATGGGATTTCACAATGATTTTACCTGGTGGAGGTGCCCATGTGACTCGTGATGGACGTATGATTTACTTGATGCTCTTCAAGTTCACACGATTGAAGTTACTCTATTGAAAAGATATAGATAAATGTAGATAGCTCATCTGACGTAGTGAATTGAAAAAAATCAAAGCTTGGTACTTTTTTTTGTTTATTTCAATGGGCTGAAGTGATTTTATGGGAACCAAGAGCTGCCGCCTTCCATAACTTCTTGGTACTTTTTTTTTGGTTTATTTCAATGCATTGTGTACAGATAGAAGTTCAGGAAGAAACGAACCCTGTCCTCCTTTAGATTTAATCTTGACAGTATTTGACAACTGTTTTACCTGGTGGAGGTGCCCATAGAGATAGAGGTGGAGCCAAGATTTGAAGTGTATAGGTTTGAAATTGCTACCAAACCAATAGCTCATCTTAGTTAATGGGTTCACTATCAAATATTTAACATACTTAATGAATTCAGCAAAAATTACTATGCTCTTCCGAATCCATAAGTGATATTATACCTTCGCCTTGGGATGCCCATGTGCCTTGTCTTGTTTGCTGGTTGTTATTTGACTATAACCCTTACCTTTTACCAAAAAAGAAAGAGAAGAAAAGATGCATTACTAGCTTGCATATGGTCTGTCTGTGAAAACAAAGAAACATAATATGCTTTGAAGGACAATATATCTCTATTCTGAAGATCAAATCAGATTCTGTTTTTTAAATTTCCTTTTGTTGTCTATTGGAAATTGGAAATGATGTTGAAACCCTGCTAAAATTTTAGATTCACTACATAGATAGTCAGGGTTTTACTTTTTTGTCTTTTTGATGGGATGTAATCACGACACAATCTGTCTTGTTTTACTCCCTTCATTTCAATGTATGTAGTGGTTTTGGTTGGGTATAGAATTCAAGAAACTGAAGAACTTTACAACTTGTGGTCTTAAATATGTCATGAAATTTTTGTGGCTATAAAAGCATGCCATTAAGGGTAAAATGATAAGCTCTTATTAAAAAAAATGTATAATGGGAAGTTCAAAGTTAAGTTGTTTATCAATATAGAAAGGTGATATTCTTTGTGGAACAAACTAATAAGGAAACATTGCCACATAAAATAGAATAGAGGTAGTGTTAATAACAATGCTTACCTTTAAGGAAAAAAATTATTTGTTGGTTGATACATTTTTTGGTATCTAAGGAGTTGTTACTAGTGTGCTCATTAGAGCATATCTAACACTGAATCTGTTGACCAATGCATTTACTGGTTTTTGAAGAAGTCACTATTCTGAACTTCCTTCCTATTTTTTGGGCAGTCAAAGGAGGAATGTGAATATCTGATTAATCTTGGCAAACCTCATATGAAGAAGTCAACTGTTGTTGACAGTGCTACTGGCAAGAGTACAGACAGCAGGTAAGCATCTCTTTTGCTTGCTCGTCTGCAGGTCAATTCGTTTTCAATTGACACTACTATAAACCTTTAAACCTCCCTGGCAGGGTTCGAACAAGTTCGGGAACATTTCTTGCCAGGGGACAAGATAAAATAGTCAGGGCTATAGAGAAAAGGATTGCAGATTTCACCTTTATTCCAGTAGGTATGCTGATTGCATGCCGAAATATGTGATTCTATGAATTTACACTATGTTATTTTGCTATTATTCTGGGTGTGTGAATTTTGCGTGATGCTCGGTCTTAGATTGGCCTCAAAGAAACTCCACACAAGTTGATATAGAATATAATACAACCTGTCTCTTTTTGTGATGGAGTGGGAATGGGTTATTTGGTCTCGCTATGAATCACATATAACATCTGCTTTTACTTAGGAATTCTAGTTTGCTTGAGCTGTACTTTCCAGGGGAATGTTCTTGTTGAGATCCTCTGCAGAAAGGGCTTTCTTTCAGGCTATTAATGATTTTTCTTTTGTTGATGGCTATTGGAATTTGGAGTTGTATGCATTTTTTCAGGAGACGCTTTATCTCAATCTGAGATGCTGTTCAATTGCATGATGAATGAGTGGGGATGAATTGCAAATTGCTTGCATGTCCAAACTTAAACTAGTACTTTTCAAATCCTCCAATGAGAATGATGGTGTTAATAACTGCTTCAAATTACTCCTTTACCACGGACCATGAATTTAGTGTTTACAGAAGAGTTAGCTTTCTTTTGAAAAAAGGAGCTTAAAGGATATATATATACACATGTATTCTACATGGTTCAGCCAGACTGGCATATTTATTTTTCTTGACAGAGCTAAACTAACTAAATTTATCTCCTCAACTGCCCAACTATTTGACAAATTTGCCATTATGCAATGTCTTGAACTGCATGTAATTGGTGCTTTTGCTTCTGTCTATAGAGCATGGTGAAGGTCTTCAAATTCTCCACTATGAAGTGGGGCAAAAGTATGAGTCACACTATGATTACTTTTCGGATGAGTTTAATACTCAAAATGGTGGTCAACGCATTGCTACCGTTTTGATGTACTTGTAAGTGACTTTCCCTCGGTGAGGTTTATGTTTATGTATTTTAGTTAGTAACTCTGGTTAATTTCTCTTGCTGCACCACAGATCAGATGTCGAAGAAGGGGGAGAAACTGTTTTTCCTGCTGCCGAGGGAAATTTTACTGCGGTTCCTTGGTGGAATGAGTTATCTGAATGTGGAAAACGTGGACTCTCTGTAAAACCAAAGATGGGCGATGCTTTGCTTTTCTGGAGCATGAAACCTGATGCTACTCTTGATCCTTCAAGCTTGCACGGTGAGTAATGTCCACTTAGAGTAGGTTCTGATAATGGCTGCAGATTGATTTAAGAAACTCAATTATAATATATTATCATGTTATCTGAACATCTTATCACACATAAAGTATTTACTTCTGTACAATTTAGCAGAGCTCATGAGTACCACAAATTTTGTTGACAAATAAGTTCAATCATCTATGACTTGTTGTAGGTGGGTGCCCTGTGATTAAGGGTAACAAGTGGTCATCAACGAAATGGATGCGTGTTCATGAATACAACATTTAACCTACAGCAAAAGGTAAATATATCCCTTTAATGAGGATACAAAATACGAATTAATGCATTTCTAATATGTTGCACAAACTTTGCAAAATCACTCTGGTCTTAGATATGTTTCTTCTTCTTCTTGAACCTCACAATTATGTGGCTTCATGCAAATTTATTAGAAAGTGATAATCCATCTCTTTGAATGTGTCCTTGAGTGGTGTTTCCTAGTATTAGTCCTATAAACCCAAACTATAAGATTAGCTCCTTAGGGGACGATCATTAAATTCATTTATGAGGACACTCTTTGAGCGGCAAGATGATTTTTTTTCCAGAAAATGTTGTATTAGCTCCTTGCAGACAAACAGTAAATTCATTTATGAGGATGGACTACCTAGATATCATTTGTGAGAATATACACTCTTTGAGCCAGAAGATGGATATCTTTAGGAAGTGTTGTCCCTACCATGAAGGGCATGATGAGGACGTACTCTGGCCTATATTATGAGGAAAAAGAATCATTTAAATTCAAGGCAAGAATTGCCTCAATACTAATATGATAGAGTCGAAGCTCTTGTGTGTGACAGAGAACTGCTTCATCATTCTCTTCACATCGTGGGAATAACAATAGGAATCTGACCACCAAGTTTCTGGAAACCCCTTTTAGAGTAAGTAGGTTCGAGGTAGTGTGGAGTAATATTTAAAACATATCCACTCCGAGCCTAGAGCAGGAGATGCATCTGTACCCTGCACCTCCAGCTAATATCTAGGTCCGCCCATGTCCCTATGTCAAGAGCACCATTTCCTTGCACATTACAAACTGTAGTTGCCTTCTAGAATTAGTATTGACTGCATTAGATCCTCTACAGGTCCCTTTTTTACTTACTCGTCCACCTGTCCGAAGTCAGTTTCAGCTATTCTCTTAACAGATGTAGAGGTCAAAAATAGACGAATCATTCATATGTAAAATTCTAAACTTGTCTATCAACCGTTCATCACATTCATCATCTCCTGTGGAGCAATCTTGTAGATTCATCGTGTTCTTTTGATTTAACGATATCATTTATACAGGTCCATTTTCGAGTTTGGATGCACTTGCTGTTGTACAATTTGTATCAGAAGCAGTTATAATCTTATAGTTTTCGGAGAGCCCAGCTTTCGATCTCAAGCCTACGATACTCAGATGGTACTCTATTTTCTTCAACTTTTTTCTTTTGGTTCTTCCTTTTCGCCTTTCGTAACGTTGGAGCTTACAGAATTAGTATTTATAGTAAGTACAGTCGAGCATACCTCTGAACACACAGCTTTTACATGAAATGAGAATTATAGCTATTTATACAGTATCTGGTATGTACTCTGTACTCTTTGTTTACAAGATGTGGACTCAGGCGAAGTCATGATTTTAATTTTATGAGTGTTGAATTTTAGAACGAGTTGAAGTACTAATAACTAGGTTTTGAATTAACTCTCGGGGGTTGGCCTGGTGCCAATTGACTTGAGCCTTGGGGTTTGCTCCCTTTCAAGGTCTCAAGTTCAAAACCCACTATGTACAAACAATTTTTGACGGCCATCAGACGAGATAAAACTTGAATTAATCGTGGTGCACTTATGGGAAACTCCTTACCGAGGGCCTGTGCACCCCGGGATTAGTCAGGGCTCTAAGAGACTCGGACGCCCGGTGCAAATTAAAAAAAAATTGTTTAAAGAAAAGTTATTGGGTTCGATCAAATCGTCGTCAGCTTCTTTCTCCGCCAATGGATATGAGATGGATTGGTATGTGACTTATACTATTGGTATAATGGTATCAAATTAAGTTGTGTATTATTGATACGATAAATTTCTTAATAATAGTAATGTTATAACGAATTTAATCCCTGTTACATCTTTTCCACCATAATTGTGGAGGATATTTTTGTAAATAAATCATTTTATACAATACATGCTACGTTTAATACACCAAATCAAACAATGCATTAGAAATAATCAATGTATAATTAATACAAGCATAACTAATATAAGTATTACTAATACGCTCTATTTAGCATTATTTTTATACATTCTATCCAACGAATATACATCGTAATACCAAATAGAGTATATAACTAATATGTCGGTTGAATACACACCTTAATTCCCATATGTTAAAGAAAATATTTTTAATAATAAAGGTTAAAAAAAAAAGTTTCGTAAATGACATTTCAAGTTTATTGTTTCCTCCACGTCTACCCAAGTCCCAACGCCCCCAATCTCCAACTCCATCCCTTGATCATCCGACCCTCGAGCCTCACTCCTCGTCTCATTTCACCCTCATAGTGTTTTGTAAAATTACATTTAAATATTTTTACGATAATATATTTTTCAATTTATTTACAAACACTAAAAACTAATAAAATAAAATTTTTACTTTTTTTTTCAAGAAAATATTTTCATACCAAATAAATTCTTACAATAATAACGTATTCAATGTATTCCCACATAGTAAGGTCTAGTGAGGGCGCATAGACTATTTTCGATATACCCTCAGCTCAAGACAAGCGTAATGAAAATATAAAAGACAATAGATAATAACAAAATAATACGACAACCAAATATAAATTTACACCCAACACACCTTTAATATAAATTTTTAAAATAAAAATTCAAAATTGAATATTTGTTTTTTTGTTAATTAATTTTTGGCAATAAATAAATATTAGTGGTACCCTTTTTTCCTTCTTAGGGTCCACCAATGAGAAAAAAAGTGCATAAAAGTAGGCCAATCTCCAAAATTGATTTTATGTCCATCACAAAAATTATTCTATTTTTTAATAATAATAAATCAATAAAAATAATTTAATAAAATTCATATGAAACACAAGATATCCTTATAAATTAATTTTTTTTATCCATATATTAAAAGTGAACATAAAAAATCATTTTTTTCTAGTCATCACAAGTCACGATTTAGAGTGTTAGTTACAAGTTCATGAGCGAAGCTAAGGTACTAAAACGCCATTTATCTGAATTTCTTTCAAGATTTATATAGTATATGCAAGGATTAAAATTACTATTTTGCATATCATTACTAGAAATAGAGATCGTATTCAATGCGAATCAATAAAAAAAAATTATATTATTTTTTCTTTAAATTAGTTCATTAAGAAAATGCATGATGTAAAATAAATTTTCATTGGAATATTAGAAAGATTCTTAATTTTTCCATATGAAATTCTTTTCTAATCAATTCAACCAAAAAATATTTTTTATATATTACTATTTTTTTTAATTTTATTATTATATACTTCTTTAATTTCTATTTGTTTGTCATGTTTTACTTTAACACTAGATTTAACAAAGTAAAAAAGACTTTTGAATTTTATTATTTTAAATTAAAGATACATTAAATGTATCAAAATCCTTTTTTAACTTTTAAATTTTTCTTTTGCCCTAACTGAAATGATTTTCAATCATACAAATATTTATGAAAGATTTTAAATTCATAAATTTTAAAAGTCTTTTTTTTTCTTAAACAGTATATCAAATCAGATAGTGTCATATAAAACGAGACGAGAGGAATGATATATGTATATTTTTTAAGTGGACATATGATATGAGGAATAATAAATGGCATCAATCCCAATGTCCAATCCTATGTCCACTTTTCAAAAAAAGAAATATCTTTGGGACTAATAGACTATGTCATAAAGTTCACAAACATCTATCCAACTCTCACCCAACCACATCTACAAGTCTCCTCTTTTAAAATAAACAATTATATCTAATCGTCTCATTTTATGTGATATTTTTTTATTTTATATGCTATTTAAGGAAAAAAAATTTAAAAATTTATAATTTAAAATCAATTTTAGATATTTATGTGGCTGAGAATCATGTCATTAAGGGTTAAAAAGTTTCTAATTAGAGTAAAGTGAAAGACCAAAAAGAAAAGAGTGCCACGTAGAATGGGACAAGGGAGTACTATAAACAAAAAATTGTCTTAAAAATAGAAATTACATACTCCCTCTGTTCATTTTTTCTTGTCACTGTTTCGTTCTTCGAGGTCAATTTGACTAAATTTCAAAGCTAAATTTAATATTTAAAATTTAGATGGTTGAAAATTATATGAAAAAAAATGTTATAAGTAGAAATCATTCTCATATTAATATGATAAAAAAATACATTTTAAAATATTGATCAAAGTTCATGTAATTTGACATCGCCAAGTGAAATAGCGACAAGTAAAAATAAATGGAGAGAATATGTACATTTATTTATTCTTTCTTTTACTTTTAAATGTACAATAATAACATATCTGATATAATTTTATGAGTAAACTTTTTTTTAAAAATAAAATATACATAAATTTTATCTCTATCCGATAGGAGAATTCTTTTTCTTTTAAGTGTCCTATGTTTAAATTTTGCTTACTTTAATAATTTGCATAGACTCACCTAAAAAGATACTCTATTTAATTTACTTAACTTGTCATTCTTACTAAAAATAGATCGTTTAGATAATTATTATTTTAGAAATTAAGATATACTTAATTATTTTCTTCGTCTACTGTATTGAAATTAAAAAATAGATCTTCATTTTTACTTGTCTAGTTTAAAAAATTGAATAATTTATCCCTTAATTTTTAATTTACTCTTATTATTAATTATATTCATTTCTCAATACAATTTTCAAATATTAATTTATTATATTCAAATAATAATATAATAAAATTATTATTTTATTTATTACTCCTTAAAATGTGTCAAATTAATACTAAAATAACAACTATGAAATCTTTTTTGATTAAAGAAAAAACTAAATAGACTTTTTTAGGTATTAAAATTTATTTGGTTAGTGGACCAAATTTTTTTGAAACTATAATTTTTAGATTAATTTACAACCCCTTATTATATACCTAGTGCCTAGTACCAAACACTTGGAAGAAGAACAATAATTTAAAATTGAATTCCTCAAATGTGAAAAAAATATTTATTGAAAAAGAGAAGAATGAAAGAAACTAAAGAGACAATTTTAAAGCTTTTTGCATGTGAATATTTTGCCTCAATTTGGTGGATCATTTAAACCCTCAAGAAAAGATTTAAATCTTTTTGCCAAAAAGAAAGACAAATTGCTTTGCTATAACCACCAAGTAGTAGTATATATAGTGACAAATACTTTTTATATTATTTTATTCTTAATTAAAAAATTTAAATTTGAATGAATATGCTTATTTAGCTAATTTTACTTATTTTGAAAATAATTTTTAAAAAAATCATTTAAGAAAATTATTATTTGTGTTTGACTAATTTATGAGGTGTGAGAGGTTGGATTTACAGGTTACGCGGAGGGGTAAAGGTAGATTGAAAATGTATTGGGAGGAAGTGATTAGATAGAATATGGTGAAACTTTATCTCACCGAGAACATGATTTTAGATAGAAAGGAGTGGATGTCGCGTATTAAGGTAGAAGGTTAATAGGCTAGTAAGGGTAGAATGGTGTCTGGGCTTGTGATATAGTAGGTTAGTTGGATTAGTTGTTCGTCTTATATTTGTTACTTTTATTATATTTATATATTATTTGAGACGAGGGTCTTTCAGAAACAACTTCTCCATATCTATGAGTTAGTGATAAGGTCGACGTACATTTTTAGAGAAAACTTTATTTTTCTCTAAAAATTCAACCAAACGCCTCATAATTTGAAGAAAAAAACACACAAATCAAGCGAAACAAACTAGAACCACTTTTATTAGAGAACATTTTACCCCCTAATATTAAAATTTTTAAACACAAATTTAAATTTAATTCGTTCTTTCTCAATACTGATATCAAACACCGTACAAAAAAAGAGGTTGCTTTTTCCCATAACCCTATTGTTTCTCTCATGAGAGAGGTATGTGTGTGTGTCAAACAAAGCTATAAATGCTTGTTGATTTTGTGGTTTCTTTTTACCTTCACATCACCTTCTTTTAACTTTTTTTCTCTTTATATATACCACTACACACAATACAAAATATACATTGAATTTATTAGTATATATTATAGCTGTTTTCTTATAGAATTCTCTGAATCTTGGAAAAAGTAAGAAAGAATGGATTTTTATACATACCCAAGAAGTGTTTTTCCTTCTTCTTCATCAATTATGTCTTCATTTTGTATGAGAGATTTGATTGAAAGAGCTAAAGATTTCTTCAGATTTGCTGTTTCTACTATTATTGGAAATGTATTCTCTGCTATTTTCACATTTTTCTTTGCATTAGGTGGGTATATTGTTATCAATTTCTTTGATTGTGTATTAGATTGTAACTTTTGTTGGAGGAATTTTGATTGATTTGATTGGGTTTGTATAGATTTTGGAAATTTTATCTTTAAATGGATCATTTTTGGGGATCGTGTAGTTTCTTGCCTTTGGTTTTTTGCTATTTTGTACTTTTTCTTGGAGTTTGTGTTCTGATATGGTGAGCACCCAGCTCAGTATCCTTCCTTTTTGGCTTTGCTTTTAGACGTTGGCCTGGTACAGTAGAATTATGTATTTGTAGGAGCACTCTTGATTTGTATATGATTATGGTATATGTATAGGATGTCTTTGCGTCTATTGTAGCACTGTACAGTTGATTTTCAGGTTCTGAATGTAGGAGCACTCTTGGTTTGTATACGATTATGGTATAGGATGTCTTTGCGTCTATTGTAGCTCTGTAAAGTTGATTTCTAGGTTCTGGGTAGGTTGCGGTTTATTATTTGTTATTTCTTGTACTTCGTTAATTCTTTTTGGGAAATACTTTGAGCTGTTTTTCCATAAGTGATGGGGTAAGGTCGCCGTATAGTCTACACTTTTTGTATCTGATTTTGTGAGATTACACTAGGTATATTGTTGTTGATCTGTTTTTTCGGAGAAATTTCAATTTTGGTTGAGAAAGTTCAAAAAAAATTTCAAGTAAAATACATGTCCAGACACAACATCAAGTTTCAAAAATTGAAACTTCAAAAACTTAAATTTTTGAGTTTCAACTTCAAAAATTGTGGCCAAACGAGGAAATTTTGTGTATGCATTTTGTTAAGGTTTAGATTAGTTTTATTGGACTTTTTCCCTTCCAATTTTCAATCTATCTATCTTGTTGATTGTGTTTTCAGCCTGAATTTAGTGTATGGTATTATTTAGTTCGAGTCCAATCAGAAACAGATTCAGAATTTTAACTTTATGAGTTCAACCTTTAAGGTTTTAGGATTCAACTCAAAAGGAGAAACTTTTAGCTATGTTGCTTGGAATCTTCAGAAATATCGACGGGTGCGTGTCGGATCCTCTAAAAATAGTGTATTTTTGAAGGATCTGACACGGGTGCGGCAACATTTTTGCAGAGTCCGAGCAACTTAGACTTTTAGAACTTGTGATCTAAAGCCAGATAGTTCTAGGCAGAGCCAAGATTTAAAGCTTATGAATTCAGGATTCTAGCCCTTTTAAGTTACTGAGTTCGAAACTTCTAATTTATACATATTGAATGGATTTCTTAAGACAAATGCAGAGTTTGGATCAAAGTTACTAGGTTCAATCGAACGTGCATCTCCTAGGCTAACTCCGCCCTCGCGGATAGTTATATGATTGAAAGGAAACAGATTCTAAAATTTGCTGTAAAAAAAGTTGACTCTCATTTCCTGTTAATGGAATGAAATGGCGATTTGTAGATTCGCGGTTGATTGTGTTTCAGCTGATGATAATGTTATGAGCTACTAATAATAATGGAATTGGTGTTTTGCAGTGGGCACCTTGTTAGGAGCAATGACAGGAGCCTTGATAGGTCAAGAGACGGAAAGTGGATTTGTTAGAGGTGCCGCGGTTGGAGCCATTTCTGGTGCTGTTTTCTCTCTTGAGGTCTTTGAGTCATCTCTGTTACTATGGCAGTCGGATGAATCTGGAATTGGATGTGTTCTTTACTTGGTAAGCAACATAGCAACCTTTTCTCACTGATACTTTTGAAAGTTCAGCATTTTGAGTAAGGTCCTAAGTCAAATTCACTTTTGAAAGTTAAAGATTGTTTTCCGTCCATCACTCTCTCCTCCCTGCACGAGGTGAACGCGAAAATAAGAAAAAGAAGATGAGAATTATTGTATGTAAATGACAAGCTATGTGTTACATACTTCTTAGGTGTATGGTTAATGATCAAGTTTTTGATCTGTACAGATTGATGTAATGGCTAGCTTGTTAAGTGGTAGGCTTGTTCGCGAGCGAATTGGTCCAGCTATGCTTAGTGCAGTACAAAGTCAGGTACTACGAGCCATTTGAAACTGTGATAGCAGCTTTAACTCTCTTCATTTGCTGACTCTTTCTTCGCGTTGATCAGATGGGAGCTGTTGAAACTGCATATGAAGAGGAGCCTAACATTTTCGATACAGGCGGGGCAAAAGGATTGCCTGGACATTTTGTGGAGAAGATAGCTAAGGTTGTAATTAGCAATGACAACAATGTGGATGATACAGGGGAGAGAGTCTCATGTTCAGTCTGCTTACAGGTAAATTACCTTTAACATCTATTAGCAATTACTCTTTTTCCGTTTGTATTATTCTGATTGATTGTTACACACTATCATGTACTTTTTGTTATTAGTTCTTCCTGTTGTTGTAAGGTCTGCGTTTGATTGTGTGTTTATTACTGATGTATCCAGGACTTTCAACTGGGGGAAACTGTTAGATGTTTGCCACAATGTCATCACATGTTTCACCTACCGTGCATCGATACATGGTTGCTGAGACATGGCTCATGTCCATTGTGCAGACGAGATCTATAGATGGTTGTACTCGGTAAACAATTATAAAGTTGTTTAATTTCTTCATACTTGCTGGTGAAGGTTTCCCTCTATGTTTATCATCCAGGAAACCTATGTAATTAGTGTCAAATGTGCACTTTCTGATATGGTCATTGTAGTTGATTACCATCTTGTAGAAAGAATTTTGAGCTGTTATAGTGCTCACTACTTCAACTAAGTAGTATTTTTGTATTAATGCACTCATGTTTTGTGCAAAACATCATGCAAGAATAGGTTTAATCTATCTAATTACTTACAGAATATATCAGTTTTCTGGTGAAGCTGTGTGTTTATCCTCTTAGACGAATTTGTGTTGTTCTGGATGGCCAAAATCATCGCGCTGTTCAGTCAGGACATGGAATTTTATCCCCATGTAAATGCAGTATTAGTTAAGAAACTGAGAATGGCTTAGCAAGTGATTGTATCAGCCAAGGAAGCCGCGAAATAGTAGCAGTTATATAATCGCGTTACTTCATACCTGGTTGTATCAGTTAGCAAGAAGTTGTTGCGCGTGGTAGTTATTGTTTCATTTTCCATAGCAATGGTTAGTTATGATTCTTGACTTCTGTTACTGAAATAGTTGGATATCTCGAGTCTGCAAGTTTCTTAGTTTAAAACATTTAGTTGAGAGGCTTCATCAACATCTTTCTTTGGTAGAGTGACTCTATCTGTATGGTAGGTTGCATCTTTCCAGCTGTTTAGTTCAGTGATCTTCAATTTTTATGCAAAGGAATGGACAAAGACAATTGCATGATCTCTGTTGTCTGATCACACTCGAAATTATGTATCTAGATATCATACTTTTACCTAGCCTGAAAACATCTCTACCTCTATGAGGTAGTGATAAGGTATGCGTACATTTTTACCCTCCCCAAACCTCACTTGTGAAATTCGACTGGATATGTGGTTATTATTGATGTCCAAGCCAATACTCAAACCCCCATAAAATAAAGTTGTTTCATTTAGTACGAGATTGCTTCACACCTCGAGGTGCTTACACTTCCTACCTACCTCGATCCACGTCTACCTGTGATCCATCATAATTACAGCCCCATAACATTATGGGACAGTGTCAGTTCTGGAAAAATGCAGAGGTGCAGACTCTCCAATAATGTTGTCATGTCATGTCTGATCCTCCAAATATATATTGAATCCGCAACCCAATGACATTTTTGAAGAGTTCAAGCTGTATAGCTGGTAATAGCATAACTAGACAAAAGGGGAATTCAACAGAAAAAATCAACATTGATCCATTTGATCAGTGTTCACCAAGCAAAATTCAACATTCAAGAATCAATCTCCAAAAACAAGCAAAATACATGTAAGGCAAAATGCTTTGATAGCAACAAGTATATAACATTCACCATTGCTACTGTCTTTCTAATTCGAAGGTATCAATGATGGCTCCAAATACAATGAGAATACGATACGAGGAAATGGAAAGAAAACGAAAAAAAAGACAGTGGAATAGTCCTTCATTTGTTGTTCTACACCATTTACAGGACGAAACTAAAGAATCAAAGGGTGTGTGTAAGCGAGGAATATGAACTAAAGCAGACACGTACATACTCGAGAAAGAATCTCTACAGTAAATTCTTTCGTTTTTCTTTTGCTGTTCGAAAACTAAACAAAGGCACCTGTTCCATGTTAAATATAACATTGTACATCAAAAGAATAAATTAGTGTACCTTCTATCGCTTTTTTTTAATCTCACGAGGAAGTTTTTGAGGACACAGCAGAGTATACAGTAGAGAAAAGTTTTTAAGTGGTACCGAGTTCTATAGGAGCAGCACAGGGAGCCAAGCTTTTTGCTGGAAACTTCATACCGCCTCCTCTCAGAGATAAAGAAGGGCCCCTCAACGAGCTCGCCCTACTTACAAGATTTGAATCTAGAAACACAACTATGACTGAGATATCGTCGTGAAAATGCCTCCTAACACCACGATCGATCTTCTTTAGATCAGAATACCTCATCTCCCTTTTCTTTGCTGCTTCTTGTAATGCAGTTTTTACCAGCCTTCGAGCACTTCCCTGAAGGTTGGAAAAGGAACATTCATTGCTATCAATAAGCAAAAGAGTAAACACAAATATTTATTCCTTAATCACAATATTCTTCCATTAAGAGTTGCCTCAATTACCTTCCAGGCCAAAAAGCCACACAATTAAGACTAATTCCGGACGAGAACTTGGCAGGGATGTGAAGTACTCACTCATCCATTCTAACTACCACAACATACCCAATGTACTCTCACAAAGTGAAGTACTCACACAAAGTGAAGCCACACAATTAAGACTAATTGCGGACGAGAACTTGGCAGGGATGTGAAGTACTCACTCATCCATTCTAACTACCACAACATACCCAATGTACTCTCACAAAGTGGGGTCTTTAGATAGACCCTTGGCTCAAGGGAAAACAGTCCGAAGCAGTCCAGAAAATAAGTAACAGAAGTACAAGAATGATACATAATAACAAAAGCAGTAAATAGTAACATAACCTACAACAAAACAATATGATAATCGAGGTATAAGGCTATAGTAACAGAAATGTAAGGACAAGAAACTACAAGACCAATACTATGACTACTAATATGAACGGACAACAAAACAACATACAGCTACCTACTAACCTTCTATCCTTAATCCGTGTCCTCCATGCACTCGTATCTAAGGTCACTCATCCATTCTAACATGGAACAACATTATTGGCAGAATGCCTTCAATTGAGTCTCGAAGCAAGAACCAATCGTCATGCTTAACACACACTTACACCCCTCCTCTCTTTTTAGTAGAATCAGGCTGAGCGATCTGCTATGAAGATACAATAAGAAGGAAGATACAAATATAGAAGAGAGGGTCTCGCATCCCAAGTGGAACACAGAATTCATGCTCAACGCAACCTAATTATTTAGTTCAAAATTCTTATTTTCACATTACTACACAATTTTGTTTTACATCTGTTGATTTGGAATATTCTTTTGTGGATTTACACTCTCTATAACTCTTTTTTCTTCTTGCAACCATTTACTTATTTCCTATAAAATGTAAGGAAAATGTTGATATCTTGACACACTGCAACAGCCTAGTAACAAGCTACGTTTTTAACCCAAAGAAAAATGAAAAGACGAAAAGATAAAAACTAAAATACTCAAGAAACATATGTTTTTGCCTTTCATAAACTACAAACGAGGGATCTAGAAGTGTTAATTTGTTCTTTATAAAACGCGGTGTTCCTAAAACTACTAGAGCTCTTTACTAGAGTAAGCTAATAAGTGAATACCAGGAGTCATATCAATAACATTGGCGTGATATAGAGAGCAGGAAATATAATCCTCAATGCATTTTGATCTAGTATCACCAATAAACCCCCCAAAAAAAAGTACATCATAACTTCCTAGAATAGCACATGAAACATGATTTTAGTAAGACATAAAAACAAGATATGTTTAATGAGACATTTCATCAACACGATATTTAAAACTTTCAATGTTCACCACCTAAAGCCAGCGATATAATTCTACTAGAGTTGATTTGCAGTTGTAAACTTCACATGCACAAAAGAAGAAAAAGTATCCTACAGTCAAAGATCTTACGCTTCGGGGGCTATTTTGTACTATATCAACTGCTTCTTGATTGCTAAGATGTTCCCAGAGACCATCAGAAGCCAATACGAGAAATTGATCATGTGGTTCAAGTTCTTGAACAGTAATTGATGGATCAGAGCTCAATATGGGCCTTTTAAAAGGTTCACGCAACCGAAACTTCGCATACAACGGCTCCCTGTTGTATTCAGGCTTTTTAAGATATATATCACCAATAGATCTGGAAATCTGCAAGACAAATTTAAAATTAAAACTCATATAAATAGCTTGGTGCCAAGAAACAAGGAAATACATTTCAATATTGTGTGGAATTCTTGAAACCCACTGGGTGCAAACAATTTTTGAGGGTCATCGGACTGGGTAAAACCTGAATTAACCGTGGTGCACTTGCGGGAAACTCCTTGCCGAGGGCCTATGCACCCCCGGGATTAGTCGGGGCTCTAAAAGACTCGGACACCCGGTGCAAATAAAAAAAAATAAAAATATTGTGTGGAATTCTTGTAAGTATATAAAGCAGGATCTGACAAAAACAGGGAAAAGATAATAAATTGAATTAATAGCTCTTAACAAGAATAGTAAATATCTAACTCCTACAACTCAAAATAACCAAATAGCTACAAGGATGACATCTACATCTATCACATATAATTAACAAAATGATGAAATTTTCCATAAATGGGTTGAAACAAAGGATTTCATGCACATGGTACAACTACAATTTAATCCGAACCCCAAGGAAGAAACAAAGAATGGCCTTTCCTTTGACCTTTCTGGACTTTAGCACATTATTGTAATAAATGATTCGTTGTAACGCTTAACACATGGCTACTGAAGTTGAAACACGCACCGATACTGAAGTGACTAATTAAGTAGTGAAGTTCTTGTTGGTCTTATCTCACAATAAAATCTTTTTTTGGGTCGTTTCGTGCATCTTATACAACTATTTGGTTTGTATTGGTCTGGCTTTTTTATTTTTGGTAAGTATATCTCGTCTAGAATTTCCTTTTTTTGAAATGTTGTAATAGCATATCAGGTTGGTAGACGGACTTATCAACCATGGGGTTCATGGAATTTCAGCCGAATTGTGTTTGGGAGAAATCTATCCAAGCCAGGAAGATAAACAGACTTCTTTCCCACTGCTAACAAAAAGCATAGGTTAAGCGAGTCTCGCTCATTTACATAATTCTAAATTTACAGATTGATCATACGAGTACATATCCAGCATAGATCAACCAATAACTTGAGTCACTGCAAACCACCATCCACCCCGTACTACAGCAAACGAATAGCGATGCAAGAAAGAGTTCAAAACATCAGACAACATAGGGAATGAAGGAAAGATTTTAATTTCTTCTGGTTCAAGGAATCTATAACGCCTATCTTAGTCAAAAGCCAGCTTAGAATAGGAGCCGGTGCACATAAATACCCTCCATGAATATAAAAGCAGCTGATAGGATGCAGATAAAAAAGTGCAATAATTGTCCTTGTATTCATTGCTAAGACTAGAGGATAGATGACACATTAGCTACTGCATACAGTGACCAATGAGTAACAACCTAATCCATCGACTATAAAATGTTTTGGACTCTAAAGATGATACTAACCATGTCTCCCTCTGAAATAATAGCAAGAACTAGAAACCATATAAGCTACTGTATCCACAAATCACGAAATACGAGATATACCTGAATCAGACCCTTTACACGCCATACGTTATGCTTCAAAACCACTATCTGTGGGTCATCTGGATGCATTGAATGCAACTCCTGTCTGACAGATTCGAAACATGCGTTATGCTCAGCTGAAAGCTGGATGGCAAGAACCTCCCCTGTAGCCCTCACGAGCCTTCCCAAAACAGCTCGGGAATCACCAAGGTTAGCAACATACAGGATACCATTGCAGATTACCGCTACCAGACAGCAAGATCCCACAGCAGCCATCTGTGGTTTCATTGGCCATTGCTTTACAACAAGAGAAAAGAATCCCTCTTCTGTAGCTTGAAATGCTTTCCGTATTACATCCACAGACATAGAATTTTGTTCGGCTGCAAACCCTACAAGAAAGTTGCAGGCTAATTAATTCAAACTACAAATTTAAATGGCAAATAATCTAATATAGTAGATATTTTAGATTCTAAAAAGAATACACCCTTACATTTTTATTACAAAGAATTTAATGAATAGCATTTAACTAGCTTATCAACAACTTTTGGAACTACAAACAGATTGATGCAATGCGATACTTGGCAAATGAGTACTTTGGTAAATAAAACAGGTCTAGTAAGCTTACTCTTGAGGTGCTGAAAGAGGTGATTATTGATATACCGTGATGTCTCCGGTCCACCATGACCATCGTATATCCCAGCAAACGTTCCATAGGGACCCGAATCAAGCAAGCTCAAAGAACCCGACTCGATCTGGCTTTGATCCTCCAGCAAACTATTTGCCTGTACGACTGCCATTGAGAACTCACCCAACAAGTGTTGACCACTATCCTTGTACCAAAAAAGTCCATCTTGCCGTCCAGCTGCATCTGAATCAGCATGAACAGAATGATCCGACGATGGCCGCCAACAGGCCTTCAGGAAATTTATCAGCCTTGATAACATCCCTCATTTCATTTCACTTCTGCCTACCTCCAGTTGCTGAACACCAATAGAAATGCAGCAACAGCTTAACTAAAGGCCTAACTCTCTTATCCTGCAAACAAAAAACGTGCATATAGCAAGAACTTCAGCTATACAACTTACTTCAAGAATCATAGAGCTGCAGAAAAAACATGGCTTTAACCAAAGAAACAAATAACAACATACCCATTATAGTCCCCAAAAGTGAGGGTCTAGAGAGTGTAGAGTGTACACAGACCTTACCCCTACCTTGGCAGGTAGAGAGGCTGTCTCCAATTGACCCTTGACTCAAAGAAAGCAATAAAGATCACAGCTTTAATCAGTGAGAAACAAATCTGTTCACAGGAAAACAGAAAATTTCAAAACCCAATTTCAACAACAAAGAATAAAAATAAGCATGACCAACAATCCTAGCAATTTATAAGATCAGCAATAACAAGAAGCAACTAACCAACTACAGAGCCAAGCCAAAACTAAGAAAAAAACCACATCCAAAATGAACAAAACAACACCCAAATCCTGAAAGAACACAAATCACATAAACTTCACAGCCAAAAGTAAGTACAACCCACATCCCAAAATGAACAAAACAACACCCAAATCCTGAAAGAACACAAATCAGATAAACATCACAGCAAAAACTCAGTAAAAGCCATATCCCAAAATGAACAAAACAACACCCAAATCACATAAAGCTCACAACTTTAAGTATACCTGCTGAAAATTATAGAACAAGAAGACTTTGGTGGTGTGATTTAGGCCTTATTATGCTATCTTTTTATTTTCCTCTGGTCAGTTACTGAACCCCTTCAACTGATAATGACTGAGATCTAAATAAAACATAACAATCCATGTGGGTCTGAAAGTGTTAGATCTATAGATCCATCAAAGCAGCCTCTTTTGTATAACCACAAAACAAACAAACTATACACAGTAAAGATTGAGTCTTTTTTCCAGTTCTTGTTCCCTTTTCTTTTTTTCTCTCTCTCTTCTCTTGTTTTTTACTAAAAAAAGAAAGGAAAAAAGAAAATTACAAAATTGAGGAAACAAAGAGAAGAAGTAGAAAAAGATAAAGTATAATAATGAAGGAAAAGGGGAGGGTCTTTCCCTTTACCTGTGTGATTAAACCAACTAAAAGATCTCACACATACAGACACTCTCTCTCTTGTGTTTAGCAGTGGAAAAAACAAAACCCCATTAAGGAAAAACCCAACAAAATTATTTTAGATGGTTAAAAGAGAAAATAACAGAAGTGATCATGTGATGAGATGGTCCAAATTTTTCTCCGGCAATTGTACTGAGAGACACTAAATTTTAAAAATTATAAAAAAAAAAATAGTCTTCGTGATATAGGCATGTATAGTCAATGTATATTTATGTATCATAATGTATATTTAGTATATATCTCATGTATAAGTAATATACATTGTATAGTAGTATATATTTTTTATAACTTTAGACAAACTATATTGTATAGTCATATATAGTTTCGCTGATTTTGAGTTATTTTTTATGTAAATAAAATATGGGCTATTTTTTTAAAACTTTTTACTTTTTTTGTATATACATATATATATATATATATATATATATATATATATATATAATTTCCCCTTTTTTTTCTATTTTGAATTAGAGATTTCGAATTCAAGTTTTTAAGATGAAAATTTTTGTTATAAGTATCGCCTTCAAAAATAGATTTAATTATTCACAAGTTTAAATTAATGGAATATCAACATGAATATGTATTTTGGGTGAAAAATCAATTAAAAAAGGTGATCTTTTATGTTTTGGTTAGAGTTGGATAGGTTTGAATTAATTATTTAAATGTATTTTAAAATAAATTTTATTTTGAAGTAGAGATGAATCAAAATTTTAACATTTATAAGATTGAGATTTTAGTTCGTTTAAGTTATTGAATTTTAAATAAAGGCCTCACTCCTCCTTACTTTCAAGTATTTAATAATTTATGTTTGTTAATATTTCAAATATATATTTAAAGTTTGATGTAATCTTTTAATATGCAATTTCAAATATAATTTTATAGTGTTTTATTTTTGGTGTTTAGCATATTTTTATATGTGTTAGTCCATTAATTTTTTAAAATTTTATCAAGTATATCTATTGATCATCAAAAGTTGGCAACGTCGACCCTCACAATACTCATTGTATTTGTATTTATGACATTTCTTTTTTTAACGTTTTTGTGTCACAAAATAGAAATGTAGAATTTTAAGCATTTTCATTTGTGTCTATTCATTGATTTGCAAAAATTATTCTATTGACTCCTTGCCGTCCCAACTTGGCAAGTACGTGCCTCACATGCTTAGTGACTAGTATTCATTACATTTTCATTAATAACACCTTTTTAGCGTTTCATTGTCATAAAACAAGAATTAAAGATTCTAAATATTTTTCGTGGTTCTTAATCTACTAAGTTTTAAGAATTTGTCGACCAATTTTGTTCGCCTCCAAACATGACCAGGCGTAGTGATCATTACTCATTGCGTCTTTATTAGTGACATCTTTTTTCTAGCATTTCGGTGGCATGAAATTAGAATTTAAAATTTTTAAGAGTTTTTTGCTTGTGTTAATCTAGTGACTTTTCTGAAAATTAGTCCATCAACTTTTCAGGTGTGTTAGTTTATTAATTTTTTAAAAATGCATCGATCGATTCTGTGCCTTTCAAAATTTGTCAGGCCTAGGTCTCATGGGCCTGATAACCACTACTCATTGCATTTTTACTAATGACATCTCCTTTTTCACGTTCAGTGTCATATAAATTGAAATTTAAAATATTTTCTTTGTTAATTCATTGATTTTTCAAAAATTAATCAACTGACTCTGTCGATGCCAAACTTAACCCCGGTGATCCTCACAAATTTGGTGACCAACACTCAATATATTTGTTTAATTGGCATCCATATTTTCATTATTTTGATGTCACAAAATAAGAATTCAAGATTTTTAGTGATTTTTACGTGTATTAGTCTATTGATTTTTCAGAATTATGTTAACCAACTCTATTGGGCCCTAATCCTTGTTGGGTCGTGCCTTATGGTCCATTTTTATTAATGTCGCCTCATTTTTCAACGCTTTAATGTCACAAAATAGGAATTTCAGATATTAAATATTTGTCGCATGTGTTAGTCTACCGATTTTCTAGAAATTAGTCGACCGACTTTATTGACTCCTTAACTTGGTGAAGTTGGGCCTCATAGGCCTGATGACCAATTCTCGTTACGTTTTTATTAAATACGTCTCCATTTTCAATGTTTTGATGTCACGAAATAGAAATTCAAAATTTTTAAAAAATTTCATGGGTGTTAGTCCACTGACTTTTTTAAAAATTAATTTAACAAATTCCTTAAACCCTCAAATTTGGCCAAGTTAAGGCCTCACAAACATAGTACGAGTTACACATTGCATTTTCATTAATGACATCTCTTTCTTCGCATTTTGATATCACAAAATTGGAATTCTAGATTTTCAACAAATTTTGTTTGCGTGTGGTACTTATTGCATTGTTCTTATTAATAACGTCTCCTTTTCAATATTTTAGTGTCGCAAATTAAGAATACAAGAAAGATAAATAAGTTATTTCTAAAAAAATATGAGAAAAGTGTGTGCGCGTACAACAACAACAACAACATACTTAGTGTAAACTCACAGATGAAGTTTGAAACGTGTAATCCCACACGTAAAATCTGAAACGTGTAGACTATAGACAAACCTTAATTATCCCTACATCATGAAAGATAAATAAGTTATTTCTAAAAAGACACGAGAAGAGTGTGTATGCGTACAACAACAACAATATACTTAGTGTAATCTCACAACTGAAGTCTGAAATGTGTAATCCCACACGTAAAATCTGAAACGTGTAGACTATAGACAAACCTTAATTATCCCTACATCATGAAAGATAATTAAGTTATTTCTAAAAAAAAACACCAGAAGATTGTGTGTGCATACAACAACAACAATATACTCAGTGTAATCTCACATTTGAAATCTGAAAAGGATAAAACATAGACAAAACCTCATTCCAACCTACCTCACAAAAAACAAAAATATTATTTCTGAACGATCCTCGTACAACATAAGAAATCCAAATTAAATATATCCCCTTGCCCCATTATTGTCCCACATCGTTTACAAAACACAAACAACCACCACGTTAAAACTCCTCAACACATACATCAAGTATGCCGAGCTTGGTAACACAAGCTTGTAACTCAAGTGAGGGCATAAAGGTAATGAAAGGACAAACTTAAACCAAAGTGTGAGAATGTCAAGGCCTACTTTGTGTAATTGGACTTGGCATGGATACTGGCATAATGTGGTTTGCAGTACAAAAATACTGTGAGCAAAATTTTGTGTCTTTCCCCTCTTGAACTAGTTCAATGAACTAGAAGAAAGAGGTGATGGACTTTGCTTGAGGGGGAGTTTGGTTTGAGTTCTTTGGAAAAAGCAAGGGACCTTAACCTCTCATGGCTGACTTCACAGAGCAGCACTCTTCCTCTTGATTGGGCAACAAACAATGTTGCTATAGCAAAGACTAGTTTGCCTTAAGTCCAAACCAAAAAGTGTGGCTTCTCATATGATAAGTTTGGACCATTACCTTTTTTAAATCTTCGATTAATTTAGATTCGTGTTAGGAAAGTCTTACTTTAGGAGGTATAAGCAACTTCTTTTCGGGTGGTTTAGGTTAAATATGTAGGGAGATTGTTTGTAGGCATTTCTTGACTGCGAAAGAGAGTGCATGTGTATAAGTACTACATTGAAAAGCTTAACAGTTCTTTACACATTGTTTGGATGGTTGTTATGTATTATTTCATAAAGTAATGTATTGTATCGTTTTTTGTCCTTATATAATGTTACATATCCACAATTTGAATGATAAAACTACAAGAAATCATAGGGTACAGGGTAAAGCTTCAATGAAAAAGTAGGATAAATGATAAAACAGAATTATTAAATAATAAGTCAACACACAAAACGAGAAGAAATTATTAAGATATCAGTGTGATCACATCAAATGGATCTTTTCACCATTATGTAACGATGAATTTAAACGATACGATACAATAAAATTTAAATAACAATCAAAACAAACACCGTACTTAGACTAACAATACAATACAACACAACACAACATATACCAACCATCCAATCCAAACAAGATTATAATTCTCGTTAATTGTCCCACATCGTTTACAAAACACAAACATCACCACTTTATAATTCCTCAACACAAACATTAAGCATGCCGAGTTTGGTAACTCAAGCTTGTAACTCAAGTGAGGGCATTAAGGTGATGAGGACAAACTATAAAAATTGGGAGAAAGCGTTTATATGGTGTTGGGGTGTGTTGAGTGGACCAGCCAAGAATACTGGCTTGTTTGTTGTACACAGTATTTGTGTGCATGTGTGTGTGTCTGTGTGGCATGTGTGTCAATCCCCCTCCCTGGCGGGGGGTGACTCAGCAGTGGGTAATACTGTTGACATGTGTCTGTGAGGCACATGAGGGAAAAAAAGAGTTTGGTTGGGTGCTTTAAAGCCAGAGCATATAACCCTCTTTGCTGGCTTCACAGAGCAGCAGCTCTTCCTCTTGCTTGCACTTATCAAGTCCCACCACATAAGTCCACAAGGCTTCTCTCATAGTTTGGACCATTACCTTTTGATACACCTCAAGACTCTGATAACGCTTTTGTGGAACTAGGCTCTCTTAAGATTGTGCTTTACTGAAAAGATTGATATGACTATTTCTATAAGTAAAAGAATGTATGAAGTCAGCCAAGAAAAAGGAAAAAATTGACTCTTTTTGAAATCAATAAAAGATATTTAATAAAGTGATGGTCTGACGGATTATATAGCAAAAGCAACTAGATCAGTAATGAAAAGAGTGGCTAAAATGGATAGATCTTTTTTACCCGAGGGTCTAACTGGATACATTGAAAAGCTCTCATGAAATCTCTAACTTCGAGTCTTAAATATACGAGTTCAAATTTTAACTTCAAAATCTATTTTAATATTTGTTTTCACTTCTCAAGAAAGAAGATTAAGCATGTCTTAGTTTTTATCTTTTGAAATATCTTCTTTTTCTTTTTCTTTTTTTAAAGAAAAGAACTAATTAAAATTTCAGATTGGCGTACTTTGGACCATAATACAATTTGTACGACATAGGAAATCTAAATAGGCCCATACACGTTGTTTGGATCTCATAATATAGTGTATCGTATCGTATAATATTGCTTTTATGAATACAATATTTAGACAGATTGTATCGTTCTCTGTCATTACACAACGTCACATATCCATAATTTAAATGATAAATCTACTAGAAATAGTAGGGTACAACGTAAGACTACTATGAAAAGGTACAATAAATGATAAAATAGAATTATCAAATAATAAACCAACACAAAACAAGACGAAATAAATAAGGTAACGATGAATTTAAATGACACGATACAATAGAATTTAAGTAACAATCAAAACAAATATCGTACTTAGACTAACAATACAACGCAACCGGTAACAACCATCCAAACAAGATTTAATTTACTTACCATTGTCCCACATCGTTTATAAATCCCAAATATCACCACTTTATAAGTTCTCTAACCAAATAACAAGTGAGCTGAGCTTGGTATCTCAAGCTTGTAACTCAAGTGAGGGCATTAAGGTTATGAGAACAAACTATAAAAGTGGGAAAAGCTTTGTGTGGAGAGTGGGCATGTGTTGTGTGTCTTCCATCTTAAAGAGGGGAGGAGTGGTGACAATGCATGAGTGGGGGGGGGGGGAGTTTGGTTGGTGCTTTAGTAGCATAACCTAAATGCTGGCTTAACAGAGCAGCAACTCTTCCTCTTGCTAGGGCAACAAAGTGGTTGCTGACTAACAACACCAGTTTGCTATCAAGTCCAACCCTAAAAGTACACAAGGCTTCCCTCACATAGTTTGGACCATTACCTTTTGACGATGAGGTATGTTGGAGGGTGAAAAGGCTTCTCTAACCAGTTCGCCTTTGCACGAGTTAAATAGGGGTGATTTTACTTGAGTCAAAAACCTATCGAAAATAACATCTCTACCTGGTAGGAGTATGTTATGTCCTCTCCAAACCCCCACTTGTAAAATCACACTAAATATCTTGTTGTCCTATAGTGAGCGCAGAGCAACACTCACCCACACATATATATATATGTAATTCAAGAAAATAGTAACGGTTTCATCTGTACTATTTTTCGTAATAGCTACTACATTTGACGTCTAAGGTGCAACTTACAGAGATAGAGAGAGTTTGTTTTCAAAAGACCTCCGGCTAAAGTAATGGAAATCAAAGAACATGAAGAAAGGAAGAAATAAAACATGTACTAGAGGAAATAAGCATGACATAGCATACAAGGAAATAGTCACAACAGCCAAGTCAAATATTCCAAAATATATTCTCATCTCACTAGTCATTCTGTTAGGTACTACCAGAACCCTCCCAAGTTCTTTATACTTCATATACATCAAATAACATTAAAAATCATGTATCCCACTATCCCATTATTCCCCATTTGACAATAAACTACTACAACTTGTAGTAAAGCTTCAACTGGTGGACTCACCTTCCACATCCTCCAAATTTCTATCATATCTTTATCAAACACCATTTTATGGATTCATAATTCTTTCCTTTTTGTTTCTCTTCATGTAAATACATACATTGTATATATATGTACTACATACTGTGCATTTATACTCCAGTCTCTTTTGTTCATTCCATATCACTGTTCCATTGAGAAAATCTTGGGGAATTCTTTCCAGGAACAGTTGGTGGTGGAACTCGAAAAAGGCTTACAACAACTTTTTCGTAGACTCTCACTTGCATCACATCATCTTCAATCAAACCTCCACCCGAGAAGCCCAAAGGATTCGAGGATAAAAATTGCAGACCAACATATCTGGTGGTCGACAGAGGACTAGTTTGTTCTGGAGATTGACTTAGGCAAATCTCATATTGGAATTAGAGGAAAACTATAGGGCCTCCCATATAAGGCAAAATCATCACATTCAACTGTTGAAATCTTTGCAAAATCACGAGGCTCCAAAGATTAGACCAGAACTGACAATTGAGCTGAGCCATTGGGTTGATTTGATTCCAATGGGTGATTTTTGTGGTATTAGTAACTTCATGGTATTTGTTCTTTTCTTGGCTTTACAGTTGCATAAAGCATTTGGGACGTTCGGGTTTGAAATACACCATAGGTATTCTAATCCAGTTATAGGTATTTTAGACCTTCACTGGTTGCCTAAAAAAGGTAGTATTCAGTATTATTCAGCTTGGACACAACGTGATCGCCATATCAACAGGTACCGGCTTACCAGCACCGTTGATCCTACTCCCAAACATCGCCGTCTTACCAGCGCCATTGATCCTACTCCACCCTTGCTCACGTTCGCTGGAGGAGGAAACAAAACAGTCCTACTCAGCTCTTTGGGGTTGTAGGTTTCTTCTCCTTCTCTATATCAGTACTTCAATCACTTCTTTCACATAGAATTATTATTTCCACTAAATATATAAAAAGACGACGGAACATTTCGTACTTAAAATAATGGACAAAATTAATGTTAAATATAGACAAAAGTTTGGGGGAAGACCAAAAGTGCACCAATATTGCAAACATGAGAGACTACTTTGAGTCTTAACCCAAAATTAAGGGACAATTTTGGTCTTTTTCTCCAAAAGACACTGTGGAACTACTGTTAATGATCATCTGTGTTTTGTTCATACTGGGATATCCGACAAAATTTGTAATGATGCAGAGAAAATTAGCATGACCCTTATGTAAGGATGACACGTCTGTTTACAATTTGACTGAGGTTCACTTGTCTCTGTAATTTGACGATGGAAGGCAAAGTTTTGTAAGAGAAAGATGTTGAGGTGGATTCAGGATTTAAAATCAGAGGATACATCTATACTGAAACAGTGGGACCGGTAGACATGCATCCACTGCTTACATGTAGGGGACCCTAGGAAGGGGCAGACCTAGTACATCAGTTACGAGCTCGTCCAAACTCAATAACTTAAGTTCAAACTCCATATATATAGTTGTTTAAATTACATTATCTGTAGTTGTGCAGCAAACAAGTATGTTCTTCCTTTAGGACTAACTGAATGTATTTTGTGTGAGTTTCAGTTTGCATTATGCAAATGTGACAGTGGGCACACCTGGGCTATCATTTCTGGTGGCACTCGACACTGGCAGCGACTTGTTTTGGATACCATGTAACTGCAACAACTGTGCTCACACACTCGTGACAGGTTTCGGAAGAGTATGTCAATCGAATTTAACTTTTGTGTATTAATGGTATATAAACACTTTAATTTCAATTATGCTTGAGATTTAGTATCAAAGATGAAATTGGGCAGACAATTTTGTAAGAACAATTGGAATTTGAATGATTAATGGTGAAAAAGCTCATAAAAAATAAGTATGTGCAAAAGTCAGATTTTATACATGTCATGTAGTGTTGAAAAAAGGGTGAGACCTAATGATCAACGAAGCGGGAGGGTAGACAAGAGGTCTTGGGTTCAAATCCCAATGGAGGTGTAAAACACTAAGAAAATTTCTTCCCATTCTGCCTAAGCCTTGGCAGGCAGGGCTACCCAATACATGTACTGGTGAGAGATAAGAGATATCAGATGGAATAATCAAGGTGCGTGCAAGTTAGGCAGAACACCTCCATCATGAAAAAATATGGTTCAAATGAAGTTTTGGATCACCATTTCATTGAAAATTTGAGGTGCTTACTAGTTTTAGTTTTGTGTGCTACTCTACAACACCAAAGTTTGCTTCATGAACTAGATTTCCTTTGCTCTGTTGTTTTTTCCCTTTTTACTGTTTATGTTACTGCTTGAAGACACTTATCATAATTGTTTTACAATTTACATTTTTGGAACAGCCTATAGACCTTAACATTTACAGCCCCAATACATCATCAACAAGCAAAATTGTTCCCTGCAATGGCACTCTGTGTGGGCAAGGAAGACGATGTTCAGTGGCACAAAGTGCATGTGGTTATGGAGTTACATATCTCTCCGAAAATACCTCATCTTCTGGGGTACTGGTCGAAGACATCTTGCACTTACAAACATATAGTTCTCAACAAAAGGCTGTTGCGGCACCAATTACATTGGGGTGAGTGTGTATTATTTCTTGTTTCTGTTTGGAGAATATTAGGGTAATCACTAACACAAGTCGTATTAGAGAAAATGGAAGCTCAAGGATTAGAAGTGGATCTAAGGGTTCAACTGAACAGGGGCGAATCTAGAGGCCTGTCTACGGGTTCACAAGAACCCCATCACTATATATAGAAATCAACTAAATATGTATATACAAATATTTGATTGTGAACCCAGTTGTTATTGTAGTATTAACATGAGGTAGTTGTAGGCTATGTTGCTCGGACTCTTCAAAAGTATCGACGGGTGCGTGTCGGATCCTCCCAAAACAGTGTATTTTTGAAGGATCCGACACGGGTACGGCAACATTTTTGGAGAGTCCGAGCAACTTAGGTTGTAGGCTATGTTGCACGGACTCTTCATCTTAGCATTGGTACTGGTAAGGGCGGCGGAATCCTACCGGGTGTGGTCAGTCAAGGTAGGGTATTTAGACCACAATCCATGACAAAATTTGAAGAAAAAATGAAAGATTAAATTATTGGTTGCATCCCACAACCTTTTAGAATATTTTAATGGATTTTTTTTAGAATTTTGAATTATTTTAGTCGAATCTCCGCACTCGTATCTACACTTGGATTCATACCCAAAACCGCAAATTTTAGATTATAGAGGGTTCAACCTCTAGATCCATCGAATACCCACACCTGAATCCGAGAACCTAGGTTGTAGGAACCCATAAACTTCCAAATTTTGGATCCGTCTCTGCTAAATCCATTGATATTGCCTCAAATTATTGATATTGCCTCAAATTATGTATATATATGCTAAAAGACATTTAAAATGCACACATATAATAACCACACTCATTATGGACTCGGACTCTAAATTTGTGTTCACCTCTTTCGAGGATACTTGTGAAATCAACTATTGAATGATAATTTAGAAAGTAGTTTCTATTTCCGGAATTTGATAATGCAGCATTGGGTGTGTAATGCATTTTCTTGTCCACAACTATCTATATTTATTAGTAATTCTATTACAGGTGTGGATTGAAACAAACGGGTGCTTTTTTGAAAGGTGCTGCTCCCAACGGTCTATTTGGACTTGGTATGGGCAATATATCTGTTCCTAGCATTTTAGCCAGCAAAGGTCTTGCAGCAAATTCTTTTTCTCTGTGTTTTGGGGCTGACGGTATTGGAAGAATAGATTTTGGAGACAAAGGAAGTCCGGACCAAGGAGAGACACCATTCAATCTTGAACAACCACAGTAAGAATTCACCTTGATTCGAAGTATTTAGCATTTTGATTCTGTTTCAAGCTAGATTATGATGTGGGAATACAAACTAAATATCTATATTTCCTTCTTTTCTATCTCTAAATGCAGCCAAACTTATAACATTAGCCTGACGGGAATAACTGTGGGAAACAAGAATATTGATGTTGATTTCACAGCCATATTTGACTCTGGCACCTCATTCACTTACTTAAATGATCCTGCTTACAAAGTCATAACAGAGAATGTGAGTCGGGACCAAAGACAAACACAACCTATTTCACTATTCAACTAAGTATTTCAACATTTCACTATTCAGCTAAGGAAGTATTTCCAACGCGGAATACAAATATATTATATGTATCTGGAACAAACATTAATATTTCGACAAATATTAAATTTCGAAACCATAATTTCAAAAATACAATAATTGCAGAGCAAAAGACCTTAAAAGTTGAACTCATCAAGCTTAAATCGGAGATCTGCCCTTGGTCAGGCGTTGAATGTAAGATCACCAGTTGGAGATTTTGTTGTTTAATATTTGACAACTAAATATATTTAGTATATTTTGCAGTTTGATTCCCAGGCACAAGAGCTACGTATTCAACCTATGGTTCAGGTTCCTTTTGAGTACTGCTATGGGCTAAGGTAAACCAGCTTTTGTAATCTGTCAGCATTCCTTCTCTTAATTCATATTAACTTTAAAATTTAACACTGTCTATGCAGGGAAAATCAATCTTCCTTTGAAATTCTTGATGTAAATTTGATGATGAAAGGCGGCAAACAGTTTTATCTTTTTGATCCAATTATAACATTGTCCTTTCCGGTAAGATGGTACAGCTCTTTGTATGTTAGAATTAGATCATTTTTTTTATTGTTTTCTAATTACTTTGCTTAATCCTCAGGACGGTTCCAGAGTATATTGTTTAGCTGTTGTCAAAAGTGGGGATGTCAATATCATTGGACGTGAGTATATAGTAATGAGATTCTACTTATTTCTGCAACGAAGGAACTAACTCTTACAAATAGCAAGTGCCAAGAAATATTTAAAATTTTTAGTTTTCATCTTTTTTTCTAATGATGGTGGTGGGCGGGCCAGCTTACACACACCTTTCACTTGGTATCCGTACCTCCTACTAGCGTAGGTATCAGGTAACTTTGCCCACCAAGACTAGGAAGATGGGAAGAAATCACCAAGTGGCTTTTATCTCCACTAGGACTTCTGGACTTGAACCCAATACCTAGTTTTCATCTTAAATCTTGAGTAATTTTTTTAAGAAATTGATCTTAGATCTTGAGTTTTCACATATTTTGATTAAGAGATGAAGGACAAATGAAAGATACAACACTGATATAAGGATCCCTTTGCAGAAAATTTTATGACTGGCTATCGGGTGGTTTTTGATAGAGAAAAGATGGTTTTGGGCTGGAAGCCATCCAATTGTGAGTTCACATTTCTTCTTTTAACATAAGAACTTTCATAGTATGCAAAGCCAGTTCAAGTCTAAAATGAAGATAACTTTTTCACAGGTTATAATTCTAAGGAATCCAAAAGTAATACTATTCTTCCTGTTAACAAGCAAAAGCCTACTGAAGTGTTTGTTCCTACTAGTGTGACTCCAGATTTTACATCATCAACATCTGCAGGAAACTATGTAACAAGCTCGACCTTCTTTTGCCAATTTGTATTGGCTCTGCTTTTCCTTAGCTATTATTTGATGATTATTTCTTCATAAGTTCTTTATTTTTGTATAGAGTGAGCTCTGTGTAAATGGTGGTATAGAAACTTGAAAGAGTAAAAGACACACCATTTTTCCCATAATGCAATATTGTTCTGCAATCTATATGGAAGAAAAGCAGAATACGGCATGCCTGGTACTAACTGTGTAGTTCTTCAACCACCTACTTAAATTGCATTTTTAAACTGTCACATCACTCTACCCTCCCCAAATCACACTTGTAGGATTTCACTGCATGTGTTGTTGTTGTTATTGTAAACTGCCACATCAAGATTTGAAGGACAAAATCTGTTGAGGTTTTAGAGTTCCAATGCCAAATCTATTGATTTCACTTGATAAGCAGCTACTTTAAAGGCAATACCTATTCCCTCTCTATATTGTATCTATTATCCCGATTCCAAGGTATATCAAAATTTGGAAGACTGGGATTCAGGCTCTTGAAATTCTAGATAAAATGCTAAGAATGAAGATGCCAAAAAATTATCTGGCAGCATCCCACCAATTGCTCCTTCTGTAAGTATTCTAAGGCTAAGATACAGCACCTCAACTATGTTTCGGAATGCAAAAGTACCACTAGGTTCCAGTAAACTCTAGAAAACACTGATATTATGCTTACTACTTCAAAACAGAACCTAGTAACAGTAAATGAAGTTTAAGTCATGTTCTCAAATGATAAGGCGTTTGAATTTCGTTCAAGGCTAATACCATTAATCAAAATGTATAAATCACAAGGCTTTATGTAGTAGTATGTTACAATTCACTCTTATGGAAAAACACAACTACGCACAAGTGTAATAAGCATGGATGATTGGAATGCAAAAAATGACTTGCGCAAAACTACTGCATGAAAAGAAGAAATAGAAAAAAGCTACTCCCAGGTATTACTAATCAAGGAATAGCACTTCTTATAAGCCTCATATCAAAGTACAGATTGCCAGAACTAAGACTGCAGCGAAGAGCGGGTCGACATAATAAAGAGGTTCAACTGACGTAATCTGACATAATTCTCTTTAACATCTTCCATCAGCTTATGAACTTCAAATGTTGTTTGTCAATGAATTGTGTTAAGAACTACCTCATTGGTCATCGGTTCTTTTACCAGGTAAATCAACAGAGCCATCAGAATTTAATGCATCATCAGTCTCGATAATCTTGCCATCCGTTGGTACAAGATGTGGAATCCCATTGACTATCTAATTGAACACAAGGAGACTGATAAGCAAATGACAAACTTAAGAAACCAGCAAAATGAAACCTGCCTAAAAGGGCTTCGCAAACATACTCAGATCCGTCAATTAAACAGTTGGAATGGGCAAGGAACAAATTCATTTCACCAAAATATTCTGATTGATTATAGATCATAGTACCCTGCCTAAAAGAGTTTTGCAAAGCATAGCCAGTGCTGCTCTAGATAAACAATAGAATAAAGAGTCTAAATAACTTGCTTTACCTTATCAATCAAAAAAAAAAGTCTAAATAACAATGAATCAGTGATATGGATACAAATTATTTACATAACAGACCCCAACTAATTTGAGAGCAAGACTTAGTTGATTGATCAATTGATTGTATCGTTCATCTTATATTAGCAAAGGGAACCTAAAGAAATCACAATTCATGCTCTGATTTCCTTATTCGAGGAACAATAACAGCAGAGATGGTAGAATATTGGAGACATTGACAGAATGTTTTCAATAATAATTAGCTTTTTAGGATATTATTACCCATTGTATTGTATTGTTACTTTAAATACCATGTTTGTTTTGATTGTTACCTCAAATTTAATTGTATCGTATTGTTGTATTATTTTATGTAACGACCTATATGGTCTAGTCGCATGGTTACCTTCTTCTTTTTTCATCTTGCCCTTACTTATTATTTAATAATCCTGGTTTTTCACCCTTTTTTCTACCTTACTTTATAACAATTTTATCTTGTACCGTGTTTTTTCTTCATACTCCATCCGTTTCAAAAAGAATATCTCTTTCCTTTCTTTTGTCAACTTTTTAGTTCTAACTTTCCACCTAACATGTTTAAGACCACAAGATTATCAAACATTTTAGTACATTCTACATACCTTTAGTTTAAGACCACAAGATTCAAAAGTCCAATTTATTTTCTTAAACTCCATGTCAAGTCAAAAACCAGACAATCAAAACAGAGTAAGTATTATAATAAGCTTATTATTCAGATTACCAATGCTTGACATTATGGAACAATATAATCTATCTTACACATTTATATTCATCAAAACAATACAATATACAACACATCATGAAATAACAGCTACCAACCATCCCAACAAAGTGTAACAACACGGTGGAAATGAAATGAAATGAAATTGAACTGTCCAAAAACAATCACTCACCGGATATGAAACACCAATTGCATCACTGATTAGATAATTCGTCTTCTCACAAAACCTTTTAAAAAAAAAACTACTTCAACGCATAATTCTATAATTTGCAATTAAGTAAAAAAATTCTGACCTCAAAGGTTGCTTAGAAAGTGGACAGACAAGAATTTCGAGGAGCTTCTGGTTAATCCCATCTTTCAGAAGTATTCTTCCAAATCTCACCATTTTTTCTGAGTCCAATTTGATTCTCAACAATTTAGGGATTTTATATAATTTGTTCTCGGGTTTGAAATGCTGGGTTAGCGGGTCAAAAACAAATCAGCTCAATCTTGCTCCCAGGGTTGTGAAAAATCGAACCGGTAGATAAATTGAATCGATAAAAATATTATTAATTTATTATTATTGGGCTAATAGGTTATCAGGTTTTTAATGATTTTGAAAAAAAAAATTATTGGGTTATTGGTTTGATATCAATTTTTAATATTAGATTATTAGGTAAACCGATAACCCACGTAAATATTAAATATTAATAATTTAATAGTAATAGGACACTATAGTAGTACTTTACCTATTTTAATCTTTACCATAATTAAGTGATTAGTTACTCACTTTAGTATTTAGTCTTTATTCTTTACTCTTTCATACTCCATCTGTTTTTATTAATGCGAATTCTCATTATCATCCTTATCGAGTAAATCGAAAACCAAACCGTTAAGAACTTAAAACGGATAAACCGATAAAAATTATTTTATTGATTTAGTATATTTACAAACCGATAAACCAAATCAATAATATATAAAACCGAACCGACCAATATCATTCTCCTTAATAAATTTCAACAAAATTTATTTATAACTTTAATTTATCAGTAAATTCTCACAAGTAGAGTAGGAAGGGAGGAGTGTACGCAAACGTTTACTCTTAACTTTTACAGAATAGAGAGACTTTCTCCGATAAATCCTTACTCAAGAATCTTCTTCTCTTCCAAGAGGGAGAGGGGGTGTACGCAGAATTTACCTCTTACTCGAAAATATAGTTACCTGTTCTTTTTTCTTTTCCTGTCTGGGTTCTTATATTTTCCTCCAGTCTTCACACTTACTGCCCCTTTTAGGGGTTTCTAAGCAAAGAAACAATGCTGCCAATCTGTTTTCCTTCAACAAACAGATTCCAAAGAGTTGTGAAACAAGAAGGGACCAGTTTACACAAAAACAACAATCTACTGAACTTGAAAATGAATCTGTACAAAAGCTATCCGATAGAACCGCGGATGGCATTACACCCTGAGTATAAAATCTAACCATTCAATGTGCGTGAACTATAGATGGTTTACTGTCGAGGGGGGGTATGAAATGAAGACAGCCCAGAATTCCAGGAAATGAATGGTTACTACAAATCAAGAAAGTACATAACGACTCTACACAGCATGTGTGCTGGTCACCGAGGGGCATTTCCCCCTGGATGGAGACGTGAAAGACATTGGTTGAGCGAGCATATACATGGGTTGAGAGGGATGGGAATGGAAATCGAGACCACCTCTCAGCCTTTCATACCACTGTTAAGTATTCTATGCAGATGGAAACCTTCACCCTGATCCCCATTCAGTGACCTCTTCGCCAAGAAGCAAGCACTTAACTGCCTGAGTAGTCTGTCGAGATGTGAATGTAAGCACTCTCTTGAATCTTTCACACTAGGATTCGTTGATAATACCATTGTATTGACAGCATCTGCCACAATTTCTCGCTGTGAATCTCCTAGAAGATACCCAACAGAGGATTTTTGTGGTTGTTCATATGCCAGCAGAGCAGCACAATCCTAAGATAATATAGACAAAGAGAAACAGTATGAACAACTATTTGCTCAAGATAACATTAGATGCAAAAACATAAAATGTCTAGCTTAAACACTCCCTGAATTGCAAAATTAATGCATTTTATGGTAAGAGTAACTATTGAGCTTCTGGATCATGAAAAGAAAACTGTGCTGGACAGTACAAAGCAAGGCAAAGAAGACTTTGTTGGGATATTAGGTAGGACACATACTATTAGTTGTATAATCCGCAAAAAACATAGGAAACATGATAGCTTCTTTCCCTATCAAAGGAGACTTGGAGAAGGAGATAGTCAGCTTTTTGTTTCCTTATTGTTACAGAAAGGAAGGGCTCAACAGGATGATAAAGCTGGGTTCAAATAATAGAGGTAGCATGGAGATATGAAATTACTTTACGTGAGGATTCTTTGGTGTTCTGTGATTACTTAGTTGGAGCAGTTAAGGCACATAAAGCTTAACCTTAACTATTTTTGAAGGTGTGTCTATACAACATGCAAAGTGGAGGAAGAACCTTTCATTTTCAGTAAATGAGATGACTGGAATTCAAGTGCTGGCAGGTATACTTGGTTGAGAGATTGGTTCCCAACCAACAACTATTTGGGGTATACCATCTGAAATTAAGCTATATATTATATCTATGATATTCTAGAATAATCAAACATAACCTAACAAAGGAAATTTTGAAATCTTTTCTGAATATATTTGGGGTAGGCTGGGTGGTGATGACTGTGAATGTTTTGCTGCTGGTTGGGATACAGAGATAGGAAGGGACTGAGGACAGCTGATACTGAACAGATTATAGATCTGATGGGGAGTCCGTAACCTGACATTTTCGTGGTGGCCAGCATATCTTTAATGCTAAAGAATACAAACTCAGTTTCAAAAAAAATATATAATCGAATTCATTAGCTCAGTACTACAATGAACAGATTTATGAAAATGGGAAAACACCTTATACCCTTTTTCGCAATGTCCAACACATCTTAGTGAGGATGCTCCTATTAATACAATGCTAATGAGTAAACACAGCCACAAAAGGATAACAAAATTTCCTGCAGTACCTTGACCAAATCATCATAGTCTCCCAACTTATAGAATTTTTCAAATTCAGTCCTGCCATATAACACAGCTTCTTCAAGCTTCCCCACCTACAGATAGCACGTAAGACTTCAGATTGTATCCCATTTATAAGACTACACAGCACCATAAAACACTAAGGAACAAAAGGTTAGCCAACAACTGGCATTCTTAGACAATCCCAGAAAGAGTGTAGGAATAAGATAATTCGAGGATGCATCTAAAAGATGTCAAAGTAAGCACCAGAATGTTCATTTCTTTGTGGCACCATTGACTTCTTTCCCACATACCTATGAGCTTTCTTTCTTTTTCATGCATCGCCGCTTTACTGCCTACTTAGAACTTTTGTGTCCTGACTAATCTCTAGCATGAAACTATATTCTTCTCAATATGATTTCAAACTAAAAAAGGATTTGAATTTTCAACAAGAAGTCAGAAAAATTAAACCATTTACTTAGGGGTTGCTGCAGTCATTTGTCCTGTGGTTATAAGTTTTATACAGAGAAAGGGAAACATGAAGCAGCAGAACCATGTGTAAAAACAACTTACCCGTACTAGCTCAATAAAATTTTGACAGTGAAGCAGAAAGCATATAGTTGATGTGCCATCCTAACAAGCATAGAACAACTTATCAGGAAAAGAAAAGTGAGTCAAAATAGAACAAATTTGTTGTCACATAATGGACAGAAGAATGGTATACTAGTTCATTGTGACTCAAGCTAACAAGCGAGCAAACTGAACTTATTGAAAAGCTAAATGTCAACCATAGAATTAGAGTGCCATATACATCTTCAAAAGACTTCCCTTCAACTTCAAACTACTTTCATTGAAGGCTATGGAAGAAAAAAGAGGAAAAACATCAGGAAACAATACGTCATAAGCTTTAATGACAACAACTTCCAAAGTTCTCTAATTTGAGTTATTCTTTGGTAAAAACAAAGAGCATGAATTGTGTAAAGATACTTAAGGACGCAAAATTTTACACCAATGCACATCAAATATTGAAGTTCAACAGCATCTTGTGCAAAAAGGTAAAGGGGGGTGAATGAAGTTGCAATAGGAGTTATATGACGTTTGATAATATCAGTCAATAGAAAATTACCTGGACTATCTGAGGAAACCACTCTCTTAGTTTACCAAAGGCATCACCAATTTGACCGCTCCGAATTAGCTGTTTAAACAACAAAGACATTCCTATACGTATCATTTCTATGTCAGCAAAATGACAACTACATAGAGCAGGTAGAAGGGGTTAAAATGTCGACAGATGGAAGTGCTATATTGATTATTTTTTGGACTGAGCTCGGGGAGGAGAACTGATTAAATTGTTTTGTGCAGATCTGAAAATAACCAAAACTATTATTTAGCAAGAAGAGAATAATAATGAATGGTAAAAGTTACTGGTTGTTCGTCAACTAATCCATCCAGGAAAACAGAAGTTTTGGATACTCTTATCTAACCAGAGACTACCTTTATGTGTTAACTTTGCTCTGTCAAAGTGAAAACACTCCAATCTTTTAATATGGTAAACCCCTGTTTTACTCCCCGTGTGATTCAAACATTTAATCTTATGGCCGGATGAGTAGGGTTTCTTCCACTAAGATATTCCTTCACTTAGTAAAAGTCTTAAAACTGCACAAATACAACATTTGATCTCAGCCAAAAGGCTGAGTAAAGCTATCCTTCACTTGTCAATAGTCTTAAAACTCTAATGCGTACGAAAGCTTCCATTACTAATAAGCTTATATCTGTTTTTTTAATATGTTTTCTTCAACCTTATAGATTTTCTTTTCTTACAAGGGATTGAAGGAAGAGACCATCTGAAATATCCTCCAAAAGTTAAAACTAATTTTTCTTCAAGATATTTGAAGTGGACAAAAGGGCATAGATCAAAAGATTTTACAATTCAAATCACCTAGGAAGAGATAGAGGAAGCTATTTGCATGGAGGGAATCATCCTCAATAGCACTATTAAGTGACGAGTAACCAAAAATTCATTGAATATCCAAATTCCAGACTGAACTCACGACTGAAACATTAGGCACTGATATCACCTAATATTGTCTCCATCTTTTTTTTTTGTGGATAAAGTTAACATTTTATAGACAACAATAAACCAATGGTGTATTTCAGTATTAATTACATCAGGAGTATACAGTAAGCAAAACCAAAAGATCTATCCTCTATACCCCTCCTAAACTGTCTAAAAAGTGAGTAATAGCCTCCACCTCTTTGCGGAGGACACAGTTACACCAAAAATAAAAGGTTATAAGCCAATTCAACTTCAAACTCTGGAAAGGGATGTTTTCCATCTTTTCTAATTCATAGTTCACCATATTGCTCAAAGCTTATATAATTCTTCGCTTAGCCACTTCCATTCAGAACCAGCACCTGTATATTCTTAAGTTTCACCAGATGACTTTCTTTGTTTGACAAACTGTTCAGTTAATTATTTCCACTCCCATCAAATATTGAAATTAGTTAAGAGTAACAAAACAGCAGAAAAGAGGGAAAATTTGCATCCTTTCTAGAATATTTTTTCTTAGGAACTATGTGACAAAAGGTAAAGCGAGAGGAGAGTTGAACAACATCCAGTCCTTCCTGTTTGATAAGAGAAGGGAGAAGATATACACAACATAGAACGTCTATTCACCAGTCAACAGAGGTTCTCTCACACTATACAAAGAGCACTATTACCTGTTTAATTTTCTACCCATCCCAAATAATAACTAATCCCACCCAATTTGTCTTTCTCACTCCCTCTTTTCATTATATGTCTTTCGTGGTTTCTTTTACAAGGAGTAAGAAACAATAGAGGAGGAAATAAAAGAAGTGAAAGATCGATCAAATTCTCTGAATCCAGCCACTGAAAAAAGGGAAAAGAAAGTGGTTCTGCAGGCACCAATAGCAACAAAAACCAAGTGACTAATGTGTATATCATGGTATCATCCATTAACAATATCATGGTAGAAAAAAGATGCTTCCAGGATAGAAGCAGATCCCTTCAAATGATCAAAACAGATTGTATTCTGTTATTATGTTTTTGGTGTACCAGATCCCTACAAATGAATAATGATCAAAACAGATAATATTCTGTTATTATGTTTTTGGTGTACAAAGAGTTCCCCTATAGATGCAGAAGCAATCCTAGAAGTACTAGAATCATGCTAGGCTTGCTGTTTTTGTTCTTACATTTTCATACTTTTTTGTAGGGGTTTTCAGTACTACCTATGTACTGATTTATAATACAAATTGTGACCTTCTCAAAAATAAATTTAAAAAAAAAAAATGCTTCCACATTTCATACCTGACGAAGAACCTTTCTCTGATTTAATGAATACACATTCATGTCCTCTGCAAAGCCGTTTTCTTGAACAAAAGAGATGGGTGGAAGAGTACTTCTACTTTCAACATCAAACGTTTTCAGTGTATCTTCATATCCATAATGTTGTAAATATGCACGAACAATTCTGGAAGTTGAAAACCCGTTAAGAAATAGAAATGCATTTCCAACAGTAGATACATGCAACATGTAGAAAGACACTAACACTAGTAACAACATATACAGTGTATATGTTGTTTATTGTGTTTCGATAATTTGTTGTTATTATTATTTCTTTGTTGTCGACCTTACTATGCTTCTCGTAGCCAAGGGTCTTTTGGAAACAGTCTCTCTACCTTCACGAGATAGTGGTAAGGTCTGCATATACTCTATCATCCCCAGACCCCAATTAGTGGGATTTCACTGGGTATGTTGTTGTTGTTGTTGTATTCATGATGCTCGACTAAGCACATATAAATATATAATCCCACCATTAAAAAGTTCCCAAAAATGTATTGGTCAAATCATGTGGCTAGTCTAAAAGATCCATTGAACCATGGAGGCTTAACTTTTCTCTCAAAATGCCAATCCCAACCCAATACAATTTTGAATCTGAACTGATACATTCCTTCTCTAAATCTCTGCAAGTGTATGAGATAATGGCCTCACAACATAATTAATACTTGCTCCAGATAAATGCTCTAATAATAATGAACAGCGTCTTTTGAGCATATTTCTCTTTCTTTTTTAAAGGTATAACGGTTTCTTTGGAGCATTATTATTAACTTTTATATAGTTTAGAGAATATTACAGTAACTTAAAGAAAAGGTAATCACCTTTGGATTGTTGGGTATATTTACTTGAAGTCGAACCTACAGGTGGCACAGCTTAAACTCATTCAGCCCCATATCATACCAAAACCCAAAAGGGCAATAACTGGATATATGATACAGTAAAGACGCAGTTGCAAAGTACAGATGTTCTATATGCATCTATAGGCTCGGCATAATATGGCTATAGAGCATATGATCAGTATCCTCCTTGTTCTTCAATGTGTATTAAGACTGTTATCTACCCTTATCTTCAAATCTAAATTGAGACAATACAATAATCATGCACCCCTTTTATCTGGAAGAAAATAGATATAGTAACTTCAATGAGCCTCATTCATTGTCCTACCTTTTTCCCACGGTGGTGTCTGGTCCAACTCGAGCAAAATTCAACTATTCCACCTGGTACCTGCTACATTCCATCAAATGCAAGTACCAGGTATCTTTGACCAGTGACCACCAAGGCTTAGACAGCAGGAAAATCTCATTTCATTGTTTATTACCCCACCAAGATATGATTCTAAGATCTCATTGTGCTCCCCCACTTCATTGACCATTAAGTACACCCCAGGCCACTTTGTCAATCCAAGCCAATATGTTGTCCACTTCCCTTGGATCAAAACTTCTTCCTCTTCACCGTTTATTACTTGCTGTTATTATACTAGATAGAAAGTATTCTAACACTACCTTTATTCTTCTTAAGTTCTAACGATCAGCAAAATGCTATGTTTACTGATAGGACCGCTTATCCTTATTTAAGAATTATAATTGTAGCAATCGGATAGAGGGACTACTGACCCATAACTGGCATTCTGAGGTATAGACAATTTTTCAATAGTTGAATGCTGCTTTGCCCTTTCCTGCGCTTCGTATGCCTAAACAAAGAAAGCAAAAGCCACAGTGGATTAATAATAAAATTATGTTTACATGCTTTTATACCCTGATTTTTGTAATTGAGTATTCAATTTGTTTTCGGTAACATAGACCAGCAACGGTATATCAACTAACAACTGATACACATATATTATGAATCAGCAGAATGAGCGGGCAATCAAGAGAAGTCAAAGACCCAATGCAGAAAGATGAGTGTAGAAAACATGCATTCGTCATATTTAAGGGCTGATACATAGTAGTAACAATCAGCATCTACTCTCTGTTTGAGATTGACTTCAAAGTGGAAACACACATCATCACAAGCATAATTAATAGGAGAGGAGACCAACGACAGAACCACCAAGAGACGGTAAAAGGCCCAGTTACATGGCAAAGCAAAGGAGAACTATTCAACTAAAAAAAAGGAAGGATCTTTACCTTAAGATCAAAAACAAATGGACGCTTCCCAAAGTTGACAGTAATCCTGTGATAGTAAAATGAACAAATAACTGCAAGAAGTCAGAAATGCTAAATTTGATGATCCATACTACTAAGTCATAGTTCCGGTACACTAGCCATCGATCAACACAGCTATTGCTAAGAACTCGCGGACATTCTTTCTTGATGCTTTATGTCAAGCATGATTTGGCTGTTGTGAGGATTAGATGGTATGAATTTGTGGATAGTATGGAATGAAAGAAAAAAAAGATTGCATACGTGTTTCTTTTTTGTAATGAGACGAAATACCTACTGATATCAACGGCTGAAATAACCTGTTAGATAACTGTGGGTAGAGCCAATCATTATTTGTTCTAGATGTGTTGACTCCGGCTTAGTTCTATATTAGTGTAATTTCTTATCACAAACTCGTCTATCATTTTTGAGTCATTATCAATCAAGAAAACTCCTATCCTAAACTTAAATAGTAGCCAACAAAAGAAGAAATTACCAGGAAAACTTACTGTTGATTCTTCTAAAAGATGAAAGACAAATCCAAAGTGGAAAAAAAAAAAGCTCTTATATCTACTAGATGATGGAAAATTAGCAGATTGCATGCATTAATTTTAAGATTAGCCAAGTAGAGCGGATGATATCTTAAAATGGATGTGTACGTAAACCAAGCCCTCATAGAAGTACTAGTGAAACTTATGCTTTCTTTTATCAGGTGGTTTTCTTTTAACTATAAAAAAAAATGTTTCTTCAACTCCGTGAATAAGCTCCAACACTGTTTAAGCATTTCACAAAATATATGAAAACTTAACCAATATAATACAGAGAAGTAACTGGGCGAAATTCAGAAGGCTCACAGTTATGCATGTGGAGTTCAGTATTCTCTACATTCAAGGACATGCATGTGTCAATAATGCTATATACTCGTTACTCTACCTATCATAAGAACAGCACACAAACGGGGAAACTAAAAGAAAAACGCTTAGGAAGCTAATTCTTTGAAGTACAGCAAGTCCAGCCCCAATTTGGCTTAATTTGACAAGAAAAGATAGCATCAAAGGAATAAAAACTCAGGGATAGAGTCTTCGATATAGTTCACGGCTTGATATATTTCATGAAGAAACAAAGAGGATTGGACTGATCAAAAAAAGAGGATTGGAATGGGGATAAAGGACTACACTGATAATAAGAAAGATAATGTAAGGTTATGGAGACCAAAATTGCAGCACGAGTCAGCACATCTTTTAACAAGAAACTATATTCAGATACATAAAATGAATGGCATTCCAAGCCATCTTATCAATCTTTTAGATGAAGGCAAACCGGAGGCGTAACCCCCCAAAATATGTCAGTATAGCAAGTGCTTTGAGAACACAATGCATGTAAAGATGAATTTTGCCACCCGTAATTTATATTAGATGAATAGTGTAAGGAAAATAAGAAGTATAAAGCATAGAAGATAAGGATGCATATACATACACTTCATTTTGGCTGTGAACTGCAACGGTGGGAAATAATGGCCCCTTTACATCCTTGAAAACTGTTCCGACAACAGTTCCGTTTTTCCTGGCATTAAAAGAAAAAAAGCACAAGTTCTTGAGTCCAGATATTATACTGCAAACAGTTAAGATTATTTTTTATAAAATCAACAAGAATCATCTAGCAATGTCACAAGCACCTTTATAAAAGAGGTTAAAAAATATATAAATTCTTACGTAAAAAAGAGTTCTTGAGAAGCATAATTGATGCCACCACCAACAGTATCACCTGTAGAGTAAACTGGGCCAAACGCCTCTCCCTTTCCTAGTCCACGATAAAGCAGTCCATCATCACCATGATATCCATAACTGTTTGATTCCCAGCTGACAAACAAAGAAGAAATAGTAACATGTTAGACTATTAGTATGTGTTAAGGTTCATTATACATGTCTAGTTAACTGAGTGAAAATAGCTCTAATCTTTCCCACTCCATCTAATTTGGCAAAGAACTCACATAATATAGTGGAGTGTCTTCTATTGTTGTACAATAACTAAGAAACTTCCCTATTTTGTACAGTTTGAACTTTAAATACCAATAAAAAGAGTTCTCTATGTACTTTATCATCAATGTAGTAAGAGTTTAATCTCTTCTTTCTTACATTCCTTTTTCTTTTCTTTTCTTTTCTTTTCTTTTTTCTTCTTTTTTTTTTTTTGGGTTGAGAATGGCTAACAGTATATTCGTCAAGGATACTTACACAAGCTATGTGGGTTCCCATATCAAAAGGGATTACGATAGAAGAAAAAGGACTTCTATATGTAATCTAGGACATCAAAGATAGATTCTACATTTTCTAGACATTCTTGTTTACACCAAAAAAAGTAAAGCACCAAACACTTCATCATTAAATTCTGCACAGAGTTCCTTTGTCTTCAAAGCATCTTTAGCTCCTTTCTTTCCATAGGGTCCACCAAATACATGCTGGGACAATTCTCCATCTCTCTTTCTGACTGGATAGCCGTCCTTTATATTTCATACAGTGTGAAAGTGAAAGGAAAAAAGTCTTAGAGTCAGGTCATCCTGGATATAGTTTCCCTTGTGCAGAATTATTTTTGCGCTCGCTGCGTCATAGTTGTGCCCTTTCTTCTGGTCAAATCAATCAACTTACGAAACTTAAAAATTGTCCTACAAGAGAACATGGTTGTAGAAACCAAAGCCAGAACACAGTTACAACAAATGCCCACATGCACCACTGAAGTCTGTTTCCATTTTAGCACATTAAACTCACGATGCAAAAGTTGATTAAGGTTACATCATCAAGAACGGCAGTGTTCACACTAGTGCACTGCCAAATTAGTAGTACCACATTAATAATCTTGTCAATAAACCCGACATGTCATCATCCCTCATTCTGTAGAGTAGACCACTGCACCCTACCACATCCAAGTACACAACTAGTTGGGAGAGTTTTTCATCTTTTGAATTGAACAGAGTAAGCCAAATAGGCTTCATAGGAACTTTTGTTCTAAAGGAAAGCGAAGAACCAACCTTTCTAAATGTTGGATTGTTGGGTCATGAATCTGTTGAGCATCTATACAAACTACATGTCACTTTTGCATGCATTGACTAGTGTGACTGAAAAATTGGAGAGATTAGAGAGGAACTATCCCTGGGATGCAGGAGACAGGATGAGGTAACACCACTGAGTCACCGAGAGATTGCCACTTCGCCTCAAAGTAGGGAGGATTTCGTGTGAAAACTCCTAGAGCGTTGAACAAGGCATTGTTGGGAAATAGATGTAGATATTCTGAACCGAGGAGCGTGCTTTATTGAGACAACTAATAACAAGAAAGTATGAAATTGTGGACAGGGAAGTAAGTACTAACCACACCACATTCAACTGTGGCTGATAGAAGAATATCATGAAGGAGTAAGATGACTTTTTCATTACATGAAGCGTCTGGGACAACAAAATTAGCTTCTGAATATGGCAAGCAAAAGAAAACAGTACAGCAGATCCAGGGATCACAAGCAAGAGCTTTCTGGGACCTGAAGTTCAGGAGAAGTTTGCACAATTAGGAGGTAACCATATCCTGGAGTGTGTTGAAAATGCTTTATAAACAAAATTTATCACTTAACAGCCAGGTTTGTGGAGGTGGGGTCGAGGAAAGGTGGATCATTTCTTTTAAGTCATACTATAAATTAATTGTTAGTGAGGAGGAGGGTGGATCTACTGCACAAGTTCTCCAGATACCTAGAGTCTAAAAATGTTTATTTCTTTGCTTGGGTGGCAACAAGAGGAACTATTCTGGTAAGTAAGAACTTGAATAAGAGGAGTGTTACATAAGTCAGCTTTGGTTGAAAATGTCAAAACATCTCGTTACATTGTAAGGTGGCAACTCAGTTGTGGTACGATGTGTTGAATTGGTTTGAAGTACAGTAGACGGACTGGCATAAGCATCTTAACATCTTACACTTCATGTCTAGCAATATATCAAATGGGACTACGGGGTAAATTTCTTATTTGAAGGTATATTAAAGTTGCAAGCATGACTTTCTATCTATTAGCAGTTATTTTATATACTTTTTAGAAAGAATGCAATAACTTTTCAAAATCAATGTCTCAAGAAGACTTTAAATGATTGAAGAAGCTACTTTATTTCTTTAGACCAAGTATCAATTTTTAGTTTTAGTTTTAGTTTTTGAACATTGTTTTTTTACTCCTTTTTTTGCTTTAAGTTTGTTGGAGAAAAGAAATATGTCTTGTCAGCCAACAGAAAATGTAGAGAACTTTTGGTGCTAGAGAAACATTTTTTCCTTTGGTCAAATTTTATTTTAAATAATATTGGACAGAGATGATCCTCATGGAGTGGCATGGACTCTGAGGGTGAGACTCCACGTCGTTGACCCCAACTTATTTGAGACTCTGGCATACATGTTATTTATATGGTAAAATTCAACCTCCCAAACTGCGTACCTACAAATACAGCACAGGTTGTTCCCACTTTTGCTTCACTGGTGACTATCACCAAATCTTGCTTTGCAGGTGGATAGTCCTTACAACTAGGCTATCCCTCTCTGGTCAATGGACAACAGTAATTCTTAAATCTAGCAATTCACTAGTTACTCAAAAGCTGCTCTATATATTAGAAGTTTCACCAATCAACCAGAGTTGTTCTCCAACTTCCCTAAACGCATCAAGAACCAAAAGGAGCTGAAGTTTGGTCTACCTTCACTAGCAGAAAGGTGCCTGTCTTCTCTCGCACAACCTTTACTATGAGGTATTTACACCCTTGCTGTCCATTAAAAAACTTATGCCACTTCAAAAAAAGACCCAAAAAAAAGGAAGAATCTCCAAGAAAGCCGGAAATCAGTGTTAAATTTGGTTAAGAATAGAGAGATTGCCACTTGACTGATCCTGTAGATTTTCATCCCCCTCTATTTATCCCATCACAAAAGAATCAAGCTATTGTGATTAGAACTGAAATTAAAAGGTAAGAAAGACTAAGAAGTTAAAACGGGAAAATGATAATATTCTTTCATTTTCATAAAGGAGCTACTCAGTCTATATTACCCCTTCTATCCATCCCATCACACTTAAGGATAAGAATCAAGCTCTGCGATTAGCATTGAAATAAGGTCAGAAAGACTAGTAAGTTAAAATAAGAAGATGGTAAACCCTTTCATTTTTCATAAGAAGGAGCTATAATTACAATCAAAATTGAAGTCCAAGAAAGTAGAATACCCAGGTTGTTGACACAAATTGAAACCAGGGATAGTAAAGCCAATGGCAATTTAACCTTTAGTGCCAGCCGGAAATCAATGTTAACTTTGATTTACAATAGAGAGACTGCCACTTGACCGATCCTGTAGATTTTCACCACCCCCACCCACCCACCCCACCACCCCAAATCTATCCCATCATACATCAGGTCAAGAATCAAGTTTGTTTTTATTAGAATTGAAATAGAAAATGATAAAATTCTTCCATTTTCATAAAGGAGCTACATTCAGAGTCTATATTACGATAAAACTAGAGTACAAGAACAGAAAACAATACCCCTCTATCTATCCCATCACACTAGAGCTCAATAATTAAGCTTTGCGATTAAATTGAAATTAAAAGCTAACAAGGAGCTATAATTACAATCAAAAAATTGAAGTTAAGAAAGTAGAATACCCAGGTTGTCGACGCAACTTGAACCCATGAGTAGTAAATCCAATAGCAACTTGCCCTTTAGTACCAGCATTTTCCACAAACATCTCAAAGTAATAAACAAGCCGTTTACAAGGTGCAGGTCGATTAGCTTGAACAACTCCAACATCATGTCCATGAAGATTCACACTTGGATAACGCACAGAAAGTTTATCTGATCCAACAATCGAAAACCCACCTGAACTATTCAAAGTATCCAACTCCGTTGGTAACTCTTCTTTCTCTTCTTCACACTCTTCTGAATCAATTTCCATCAAGAATTGATTTTCTGAAACACCCATTACTGATTCGGATTTTCTAGCAGCTGCTTTGGATTTCAGCCTCCATTGCTCTAAGAAGTAGGTACCAATTAGGTCATTAGTATCGGAATTTGTGTGAGAAAGAGAGAGAGTTAAAGAGGAATCCATCAAAATAGTGAAAACCCCAACTCTGAAAATGGATGAATTGAAGAAACGAAAGAGGAATTTGCAGAAATTGCGATCGATTGAAGGGATTTCTCTGGTTCTTGAATGAAAACGAAGAGGGGAAAGAGTAAGTTTAGTGAGAGAGAAGAAGTGTACAATTAGGAAAAGAAAAAGGATTGATTATGCAATTTAGGGGTTGTTTGGTAGGGGGACGAGATAAATAAAGTTATCCGATCGGTACAAACGGTGAAATAAACAATCTTGAGATTATTAAATACTTCTAATCAAATACATGATTATTATTTTTTATCCTTCGTATTAAGCAATCTCTAATATTCTGTGATTCGATTTTAAATATATATTTAATACTATTATTATAAAGGTATAATATAATGTGATTCGGTTTCAAATGTAAGATTTTTATTGGTGGAAATCTTAATGGTCATTTATGTACAACAATTTTGATGATGTTTATGGAGGTTTTGATTCTGCGGAGAGGAATGAAGGTGGGTCGTCTTTTGAATTTTGCTAAAGCTTGAGTTTGTAATTTCTAATACATGCTCTTCGAAGAGAGAAAATCACTTGATTACCTTTTCAAAGCATGGTAACTAAAATTCAGATAGATTACTTACTCCTTCATAAGGTAGATAGAGGCTTTTGTAAGGATTGCAAGGTTATTACTATCTAACATAGACTTTTGATGATGGACTTGAAGATTAAAAGGGATGGGAGGAAGAAGACCCTTTGGATGGGAGGACCTAACTTCTGCCCTTTCTCGGAAGATGCGGGAGCAGTTGATTGGTTTGAAAGTTTGGAGTAATAGCATGGACGTGAACAATATATGGGACATGATTATTGGTTGCATTAGAAAAGCAATTACCAAGGATCTTTGATGGTCGATCGTTAGAGAGATAGATGGTGGAATGGAGAAGTTCAAGGCAAAGTGAAAGCTAAGAAGGTAATCAAGACGTAATGGTTGGTGTGTGTGAACAAGGATGAGAAGCGGAGGTTTAAGGATATTCATAAGACAGCGAAGACAGAAGCAAAGTCGATGATCACGGTGTTGTGGTGTATGTATATATTATTTGCAAATTGATATAATATTATTGACGAGACACGCGATCAAACTAACAATAGACTGAAAATATGGAGACATGTCATAGAGTCTAAAGGTTTCGAGTTAAAAAAGACTAAGACAGAGCATCTAAAGTACAAGTTTAGTGATGTAATGCTTAAGGCGGAGATGAAGCTGAAGATCGATACACAAGGCATACTCAAGAAAGAAAGTTTTAAGTATCATAGTTCTACGATCAAAGGAGACGAAAAGATGGGCTATAATGTCACACATTATAATGGAGGGGATAGGATGAAAAGAGGCTCATCTCCATTCTCTAGGGCGTTACACAATGAGAATACGTCATAATTTAAATATATGTTTTGCTTAGTAATTATTATAGGTAGCAAAATGTTGATCAATCAAAAATACTTATTTTATCCGAGAAGACGTGTGATTAAAAATAAAGCTCAACGAAAAAAAGTATAGTCTCCGTGGTGAATATAATGACAAAAGCAAGATTGAAATAATTCACATACACGAAAAAAAGATGCACTAAGATTTTACAATCTTTTACAATGTTTGGTCTATTTTGATATCTATTGCAATTTTTTGTGTTATAGTTTCTAACATTTAATAGGACTTTCCTAATGTTTCTAATTAAATTTTCTTTTTCATAATTCCTCCAAAATCTAATAAACAAAAATTACTAAAAAAAATTTATAAAATATATAAATTTTGTACACTTTTACTAAATCTACATATAATATTTAGTCAAATATAGATTTAGTAAATATAGATTCATTCCTCAGCAAATGAATTAACAATGGAACCATTGAAAAATATAGATTATCTTTGTACATATTAAGTATAGATTACTAAGAATTACTTTACAAAAAGGACAAGTCCAGAGCACTAAAGCTCCCGTTATGTGCAGGGTCCGAGGAAGGGCCCGACTACAAGGGTTTACCTTGCATTCCTGCCAGAGGCTGTTTCCTAGGCTTAAACCCGTCACACCCTGGTCACATGACAACAACTTTACCGGTTACTCCAAGGCTCTCCTTCTCCGAGGCTTACAAAATGATTCTAAATCCATAGAAAAACAGAATCTATATTCCATCTATCACTGTGCTGCAAGTGAAGCTCTAATATATTTAGCCAATTTCAGTTTCCTATGTTTCCATAAATTGAGAGGGTGGGGGGCTCGTTTTCGTCTTCTCTGTACCTGCATGATGTAGCATATCAAATCTGCATCATTTGTGAAGGATAAATCTATGTACAATGGGTAAATCTATGTACAATGAGCTTAGTGCAACATATAATGTTAACGTATAAGATGACATTGCCCGTTTAGACCTTGTCGATACAGAAAAACAGCACCATTCTATAGTTGAAGTCTTGAAGGCATGAAATTATGAAATAGGATTATGGGGTTCCAGTAAAACATACCATTAGCCCCGCGTATTTCCACTTCACGCAATTCTTGGACGAGAGCACAGCAACAGCACATTAAATGTGAAAGAAAATCATCTATGATGCCTCCCTAAAAAAGAAACAACAATCAGCAGGGTACCTATATCTCAATTTAATCTAACACCAGTTTATGTATGGAGGTACTCGTCCATCATGAACCATTTGTCTTTGTCCATCGATTATATTCAAATCCTATCAAGGAATTCAATGTGCTGATAGAAAAGGAACATTGAGAAGCATCTATTCATCTCATTCTGCTTGGAGAGGATTTTTCTTTCTGAATGAGTGCTTGCGAAAAGTATTTGCCAGTCTATTTATCATTTTAGGGATATTACATTTGTGATCTAGTTCTAAATTTGGGACTCATATTTAGCTGTGAGAGATAAGGGTATTTTACCGTGATGTTTAGCTTTTGGCGAAGTTTCTTTCTGATGCAGCAAGTGTAACAACAGCAGGAGAGTATTAACGAGTAAGCCATTAATTCATTACAAGCGTCAGCTGAAGCTGCATCCAAATGGTATCAACTGTGAATAAACATCAAAGGAAAAATGGTGCGTGTATACTGTAAGAGATAAGTTTCACATAGTTGTTTTTCCTACAGAATGGTCTTGAACTACTTCAACCACAACCTTAAGTACCTAAAATTATCACATGCAATTATCTTTTTTGATAGGTAGTTATAACAAATAAAAAACCTCTGCTACTACGACAATTGAACTGTGTGAAATGTCGAATGTAAAATAGCAAAATGTTAAGAGATGCAACACTTAAATATATATTTATGTTAGTCCTGTGGCATGTTCAGGTTGCACAATGTCTTTCATCAGTTATGCTATGGGATGAGTACTGTGTTCTTTTCATATTTATTTTGCTCTTGGAAACAACAAAGAAACACAATCTACAAGGATCGCTATGCTAATGCAAAGAATGATTAACCAGTTCTCCAACATCTCCTAGATAGTAATTAGTTAAACTTACAACAAAACAAAGTACATATATTCTTGCATTCTACGGCACATCAACTGCTAGTGTTGGGGCGGGTAAAATAACAATAACAATATAATATTATGATAATAATACTGAAATTAATCAACAGGATATAAATAATACTTACAAAACAAGCGAGTCGGAAGAGGACTATGATAGTAGGCTAAGGATTATCGTTGATTGGATTGTTTGTCATCAAGACTCCCTCCACAAACTTATAGTAGTAGCAAGCTGTGAAGAAATGAGTACTTGGGGACAAAGGAAAATTTAGGGGGTGTTTGGATCGGCTTTTTTAAAGTGGCTTATAACTTAAAAGCTAAAAGTCACGAGTTGGGGACACACAACTTTTGGTTTTTTTTTTTTTCAAAAAATTTTTCAGCCTAAAAAGCAACTACTAAGCATGATCATTGCCAGATCAATTATGGAGTCAGAGTTTGTAGCTCTGGAGCTAGCTCGTTTTGAGGCCGAGTGGCTAAGAACTTTCTTAGTGAATATCCATTTAATAAAGGATGTGTTGCCTATTGTGTTGGCCAATGACTAAACCTGTGGGAAGAAAATTAATTATTCAAACCTCAAATGAGATAGGGTCAAGGCCAATATGATTGTCAATAAAGATGGTAACTCAACCTATGTGATTGGAGATTCCATGAATTAGGGTTCATATGGGTGATAACAACAACAATATACCCAGTGAAATCCCACAAAGTGGTAGGTTCATATGGATAATCACAAGTCGATTTTCGTACTAAAAGAGAGTACTTGGACTGCTACTAATTATAAGGATGAGTTACTAACTCTTAGTGAATTCGTAGTCCTTAAGGATTATGTATTTAAAGCAGTATACACTTGATGAGTTCACCTATATGAGAAGCGAAGTAGGACCGCTCTTATGAGACGTTGGCCTACTCGCTAGAGCTCTCATGAATAACCAAGCTCGCGCATAGTCTATTGGCGCAAAATTGCGCTGAACAGCATAATATAACTGTCAAAATGTGATTGGTAGAATCTCTAACTTACAATTAGAATTATTGGTGCATAGAAACTTTATATTTCACTAGTAATCCTGTAGGTTAAATTTTATCAATTTAAATTTGGTTCATAGTCCAAAAGACACCAAACATATTGCATTTTGATCATACAAAATCAAGCAAGTCTCGTCTTTTATTTCAAAATTGTTTTGAAATATATGGGAGACTGTTGAATATTTTAAAATTATTTGAGCCAAATTAAGCTCATTTAAATGTAACCCATCAGCACATATGGCATCAGCTTGATGACAAGTACACTTATCATATGTCATCAATCTTGATGGCCAAGTGTTAATTTCCTTTGTCCTCAAGCAAATCCTTGTGCAGATATCAATTTTCCTTTGTCCCCAAGCACTCATTTCTTCACTGCTCGAGGGAGTCTTAATAAGAAACAATCCAATCAACAGTAATCCATAGCCTACTATCATAGTCCTCTTCCAACTTGCTTGTTTTGTGTTACTTACATCATATTTGATTGATGTATCCTCTAATTAATTGGACAAGACTTGTTTAATCCTAGAAAAACATTTCACATTGCTGACATAGTTTCTTAGGATAGTGTTTAGCATGAGCCAAGTATTACTCTTATATTATATAATACTAAAATTATTATCATAGTAATATCTAGTTAAATTTCAGTAGTATTTATTATTGTTATTTTACAAGTGTTTCCCAACAGCCAGTTCTGAATCTAATACAGTAACTTGCAAAAATTAAATGTTGTTGCTACTTTGACCATTTTATTCATTTCTGGTAAATGAAGAAAAGAAGATTGATACTGAGTAACTACAAAAAGACTATATGTTTATCACCCATGACAGGACAAGAAAGTTTCAGGCAGACTATAAAGTCACTTACACATGTGTCTGTTGGCTGCAAAACTGGCAACTTTAGAAAATGTACCACAAGGAAAGAAAAATGTTTTAATGCCTGCAAAGTAAAGAGACACTATAAACAACTACAATATGTTGACATTGAACAAAAATATAATGATAGTCTCCAGGGATGAATAACAACTAGTTTCTTGATTACTTAGATAGAAAAGCGTAAAAACAAAATTAACCAAAATGAATTGGCTTGAACAAAAAGGATAAAATTTTAAGATGCCAAATTAATCTTCCTATGGAGTAGAGAATTGTTCATAAGCACAATTATCCTTCCAGCCAACATAGTCTCCGAACATACTTCTACACCAAAAATCAGAAAATAACTTTATGAATGTGAAAACAATCAAGTCAGGCAATCAACTAATTTCAGAATTCTCTTGAAATTGAAGAGCTATTCAGATGTGAAATGATAGAACACTGACTATAGTGAAGTAAATGGATTCACAATATGTTCCTGCTTTAGTAACAATAGCAAAAAGAGCAGTAATAATAGGACAAAGGACAATGTGATGAACAAAAAGAAAAGCCAATTATTTCAGCCATTGGAATCCCTCTAGCCTTGGTCTGCTAGAATAGAAATGATGTGTCTAGCAAGAATGACACAACCGACATCAAAACGAAAATTAGTTCTTTTTGAGTAAATGTGTGTGCAGTAGACAACTTGAGCACGATTCAAATCTAATGTAGCAATACAACAAATATTCTCTTCTTACTTTTTCTTTTTGAAAGGTAACAGTTAGTCTATATATATCCACAGGTATACTACATCAGAAAATGTAGTTCCCCACCAAAAAGTGTTTTAATTACATTGGAACCTAAATCTATTAGGTTACAACCAATCTATAGCTGTGCTAATTTCTTCTGAGCCATCTAAGACTACCTGTTTACACCAAAAAAAGTACAGAGCTAAATAATTAACGAAGTAAAAGAACACTTGGAATGAAGTTGTCTGTACAAAATTTGCATTTCTGGCCCATCTTCAAGTATGAATATTTAACAACAAATATCCATTAAAGAAGCGGTGTATCTTTCCTTTCAGCAGAATTGGAAAGAAAAGAAAGAACGGGTGAAACAAAGTAGTGTAACAAAAAGAATAGTAAGGCAAAGATGTAGTTAAATGTACATAGGAGAGGTTCTGAACAGCAGCCCAACAGATCTGTATGCCACTCTTCATATCGATGTGAACCCTTTGAAGACAGCAGTTCACGTTGCGATGAAACTGAAGAAGTGTTTCTGCAGATAAATATACATATATAAAAATGAAAACGGTTGAGTGGAATCACTATAAGCACTAAACTCTCATCAGTGTTATGACTCCTGCCACATTTTATGAGAATCGCTACTATTTATAAAGAACATCTACCTTGAAGTTGACTGTTTCTCATCACTCTTGGTATAACTCCTATCATTGTGTTCTTTGTCACTATTGACATCTGAGTGACTTCGCTCCAACTTTTCAGTAGGCTGGGTGGGTGAACTCTTCTCAGAAAGAGACTCAGCTGCAACGACCTCAGTAACATCGAGTAGATGCTGAATGAATTCACACTGATTTACATCTAAATTAGCTTGTGAACGTTGCAGTTCCAGCTGAAGCTTTTCATTCTCCTTCTGAATTGCCTCGGTGATAGGGATGCTCGGATAGGAACGGGAAAGGGTCTTCTTTAACACTATTGTATCATGTTTAGAGGGATCTCGTTTTAAAATGACTTCTTGCACCTTCATGTCTTCAGCCTCCAAAGTGTATTCACGCTGGTCCTTCTCAATGATTTCAAATCTCTCCTGCCAAAATAAGGAACAAAAAGATTTATCAACTTTTAGGAGAAACTGCGCGATACTAATGTCTCATGGTTTTGTCCATCATCTGGTACCTTAAACTAGTCCGCATTACTCACACATGATGCACCTCATAATCTTATGCAAAATGAACAAGTTATCAGAGCCATCTATTTTGCGGGAACCAAAATGTTCAAGAAACTTTCATGCACTAATATCCGTCCTAATTGATCACACTTTACTTTGACAGGTAAGCTAAATTAAGCATATATTCTTGGATTTACTGACACTGTTGTTGGCGCTGGTATTTGGCTTCATGATGCTAATACATTCACGTCTTTGTTACAGCATACAGCAAGGAAATATGTTCTTCCACACATTCTTTAACGAAAAAGAATCTACTTAGCATCAGAATACAAGGATTTGAATAGCGGTTAACCAACAATCCTGGTGAGATCTTATGATACGATATACGTGCAAGATTAGCAGGAAAGAAAAGCCTCGTATTATAGCTTAGGGTACAAGACAAACATAAAATGATACAATACCCGCCAAATTGTTCCACTTTCGTATCATGAATTGATGAATATCTAACAAACTTAATATATAAGTAAGAACAACTGCATAGGTGTGGATGAATTACAAATGAAATAAATAGATTATGAAGAGATGTGAATAATCCTCTGATGCTATGGATAAAGAGAGCAAAGTTTCAGTACCCTGACTCGAGCATTATCCACAAGCGTGATAAGAGGAATGATCTTCAAATATTGGTCAATCTCATTCTGTGCCTTCCGGAACTGGTAGACAATGTTCCATCCCATAGCCAAGAGATAAAGATAGCTCCGATCCTGGCAGCTGTTGACCAAAATGTAAGACCTCCTTAATGCATCTTCAAGATACTCCAATGGCTCACGGGTTTCAGGATACTTCTTGAGTTCTGTAATTCTAAGCTGTTCCAATAAATTACCGATTAACTTGAGATGCTGCGCAAACTGCCTGCAATTCTTCTTGTGCATCCGAGCTGTGTTTGCAGCTTTTACAATCAACCCAATTAGCTTCACTGCATCAAGGCCAGCAAGCTGGGCAACATTTGCAATTTCCCCAAAGTGTTCCCACGTAGCCATTCTCAATCGCAGACTATTCCGTCAACACCCTATCAAGAGAATAACCATAATAATAAAACTCTAAATTAAACTAGTCAAATTTCCTCGGCTTGATCTTTTCCTTTTTTTGGACAAGTTGATCTCTGGATTATCCTATGCTTGTTGGCTACAGCAGGCAATCCAGTGGATTAGTCAATCTCACTTCAACTGACCCAGACACTACCATCATTGAAAAACATGGGCGAGAAATAGATGCCCCGCCTGCAATGTCCTCTCAACAGCTCCCCACATAGTCAGCTTACCAACAGATCTTGCAATACTAATTTTCGATGAAGATCCTGTGCACCTGCAATTAAGTTCAAAATGAGTCAACTATCTTTCTTTGACAGTCCATACTCCATCAAACCTGTCATCTTCCATTTCAACAAAAATATAAAGGCGAAAGGAAACAAAACAATAAAGCAAAAGATAAATGTTTGACTGTCACTTTATCCCAACAACAAAATGGAAAAGCAAGAAACAATATTCAACATAAAATCATTAAAATTCCAACAACATTACCTGAATTAACGGTGATGATGCCATCACCTCAGTGTATTCCACCGAAAATCATCCACAGTTTCCAAGATAAACCTGTAAATGTTGTCCAATTCATCATACTATAATTATTTTCTAAAAAAATATACAAAATGCAAAACATATACTACTTACAACTTTATTCTATAGAAATCGACGATATAGAAAAAAAATACTGCGAACACTGCTTACAACATGCAGATATATTCAAACAAATGTAGCTTTTCTGGGCAGAAAAATAGAAACCCAGATGAGTCACAGAAAAATCCGCCGGAGCTAAAAATAACGTGAATAACCCGTAAAATTCAGAGCAGAAAACATGGATTTCTGCGAAATCACAACCTTACAAACATTGATTTGAGGGAAGCAACTTCTGGATATCTATACGTACAAATGAAGTTTGTTTGTTTTTAAGCAGAAAACTTAAACCCAGATGAGTCTTCTGAAAAATCGTCGGAGCTAAAAATAAAAAACATAAAATTCAGAACAAAAACCCTTGGATTTCTGTATAATTACAGCGCATTGCTTTGAAAGAAGAAAAAAAAATTATTTCTTTTTGCAGGAAAATATAGAAACCCAGATGAGAGTTTTGAAAATGGTGCCCAGAAAAATCCGTCGGAGCTCAAAAAACCATAAAATTACGAGCAAAATTGACATATATTTCTGTGAATTACAGCCTTACAGAGGCATTGATTTGAGGGAAACAACTTCTGGATTTGTAATTTTTTGAACTTTTCCACAAGCTGCAGTGACCTCAAATCTGTGACTCTGAACCAGATACTAGAAGAGAGAGAATGTGTGCGACTGTGTGACTCTCTGTGTGTGTAAGAGAGAGAGAATGTATGTGACTGTGTGAGAGAGAAAGAGAAAGAGGGTTCACCGGCTTCGTTGTCGTTTGTATGGGAGCTCCGGTTTGCTGCACTACACAGAGAGAGAGAGAAGAGTCCACAATTTGGATTTGAGTGGAAACAACACTACAATGTCAGAATGACAGTAGAGCTAATTTGGTCTTTGCATTTATTTCTCCATTTTTTTTCTTTCTTCGTCCGGCATATATATACACTCTCATGATATAAAAAAAATGATTTACAAGTCACTAAAAAAATAATTTATTCTTTTAATTATGAAAAGTAATCATTCGGTTGATTTTTGGCTATTTATTACAATTTTGGGCATTCAGCCCTCGTTGTATAGTCAGTATATAGTTGTGTATCATAATTTATATTTAGTGTATAGTTTATGTATAAGTAATATAAATTGTATAGCAGTGTATACTTTCTATAACTATATTGTATAGTCATGTATAGTTTCGCTGATTTGGAGTTATTTTTTATATAAATAAAATATGAGCTACTTTTTTATAATTTTTTTACTTTATATATATATATATATGTAATTTCCCAAAAAGAAAAAAGAAATGATACTATCAAAGTATGATATCATTAGAGTTTAATAATAAGATTATGATTTTAATAAATTTTTATTTATTTTAAAAAAATCAATTATATATAATATCGATAGGGTATCAATATACTAATGGAGTACCACATAGGAATAAGTTTAGTCATGTATGATATCGTTATGGTATCATATACCTACAGAGTATCACATAGTAATAATGTTGACATCATGGGCAGAAGAAAAGGAGAAAGTGCAGTAAGCAAGTAAATAGTTTGAATTGGGTCGATTTTTGCTGAATAATTTCATAATTAGGTCCATTTTATATATTTTTTTCCCTTTTCAATGACCTTGGTGTTCCAAATAGCTTTACGTCTTGTTTGAATGATTGTTAAATTATTGTTTCATAACATATCATATTGTATTATATCGTATCGTACTGTACTATTTTAATAAATATAACTTTTGAATATGATGTATCAATTTCCATCATTGCATAACGTCATTGTAGACATATAAATTTTATTGGATTAAATTCATACGAAGTTTGAATTATCGTATTATCACTATATTGTTTTACAATATATTGTGTTGTGTTGTATCGTATTATATTATTTTAATGAATATAATGATAGGATAGAATGTATCAATTTGCGTCATTACATATTACGAATTTGAATTATAAACCTATAAGGAAAATATAATATGAAGTAGAGCTATTATAAAAAGGCAGGGGCAAATAATAAATAAAAAGAAAATATTAAAATAACTATGTGATCACACATAATCGATCGTTATATAAAATGAGACCTTTTGAAGTTATTTAACAATAGATTAAAACTATACGATGCAATAAAATTTATTCAACAATCAAAACAGACATTACATTTAAACTTACCACACAATACAATACAATGGGTAACAAACACCCAAACAAAGCGTCGGGAAAAATTATCTATTATTTTTATTGGATCTTAAAATTGAGACCTCGTGACTCTCAACCAAATTGTAAACTTAAACAAGCAAACATATATTTAGGAATCGTTTAATAGAGTGTATAAGGATAATGTTAAATTGGGTGTATTAATAATGTCTGTATTAGTTATGTTTGCACTAATTACGCAGAGATTATTTTTATGCATTGTTTTGTTTGGTAGATTAAAAATAGTATGCATTACATAATTTAGTTTAAAATATTTGTTTACGAAAACACCCTTCTACAAATATAGTGGAAAAGATGTAGATTGTTTTTTGAGGGACAACTGTGACATTAACCATGTTAATGCATGCATTAAAATCTTCGTATTACCAATATCGTAGATTTTCATGTACTAGTAACACACAACTCAATATAAAATAAAGTGTGGCATTAATTATATTCGAGTTGAAAAAATGTATCAAATAAGGTACTGCTAATAATGCACAACGTTAATGTATGCATTGTATTTTCTAGCACACTTTACCAAACAACCCCTTATATTGTATAGCAAATATAGAGCACTTCCATTCATTCAACTTTATACAAGTTTGAATATCTACTTATACACATCAAAATTGGCGTATATACATGTTAGTTAAGGTCAAGTTAAATGACTTATTAAGTTTTTTTAAGATTAAATTTATCTCTGATTTAAACCATAAATATGTCTTTAACTTAGTCTCAACTGTCATTTATAACTTTTTAAATTTGGATTGTGCACAAATAAATATTTAAACGTGTATAAATAAGTACACACGTACGTCTTATATGGCACAATATGTATCCTACATGCATAAATACAAATCACTACGAGAACATCTCATGAAAAATTAACTTGCACAATGTGTGTGTCTACTTGTTTAATTTTATATAAATTTAAGCGTTTATTTATACACATCCAAAATTAAATGGTATAGATATCATCCTAAACCAACTCATAGAGTGTGTTTATTTATTATGCCTGAAAAATAATTGATGTATAATAAAAAAAATTACCCCTCCTCGGAGCTCCCATCATTTTTACTCCTTGATAACTCGAATTATTTACAACCTACGAATTAAAAACAAAAAAAAAGATGTAGATTTTTTTTTTAAGAGGCAACTATGACATTAATCATGTTAATGCATACATTAAAATCTTTGTATTACCAATATCGTAGATTTTCATGTATTAGTAACACACATCTCAATATAAAATAGAGTGTAACATTAATTATATTCGAATTGAAAAAATATACCAAACAAGGTACTACTAATGCACATTGTTAATGTATGCATTGTGTTTTCTAGTATACTTTACCAAAAAACCCTTATATTGTACAACAAATATAGAGCATAAGTGTCCATTCATTTAATTTTATACAACTTTAAGTTTTTATTTGTACACACCAAAACTGGTGTTTATACATGTTAGTTAAGGTCAAGTTAAATGAGATGTTCATATATTAAAATTTTTTTAAGATTAAATTTATTTCCGATTTAGAACATAAATATGTCTTTAACTTGATCTCAACTGTCATTTATAACTTTTAATTTGGATTTTGCACAAATAAATATTTAAACGTGTATAAATAAGTAGTCACATACGTCTTACATGACACAATATGTATGCATAAATACAAATCACTACGAGAACATCTCATGAAAAATTTACATGCAAAACGTGTGTGTCTACTTGTTTAATCTCATCCTAAATCAACTCATAGAGTGTGTTTATTTATTATGCCCAAAAAACAATTTATATATTATAATTTTTTCTATCCCTCCTCGGAGCTCCTACCATTTTTACTTCTTTGATAACTCGAATTATTTACAATCTACGAATTAAAAGCAAAGAATACTTATCATCTGAGTAACTTCATTTTATCAATTAATATATTATTATTTACATTACTAGTGTATTTTTATTTTGTATTTTTTGTATTAATCCATGCATAAATTATCTTTAAATCAAACAACCCCAATTAAAAGTTTATGTGTGAGTTGTAAAGTGTTTGGTCAATTAGGTAGTGGGGATGGGTAAATTAAAATTGATTTGACTTTAAATTAATTAAAATAACACCTAAGTCATAGTGCTAGTCCTTTTGCACCCATTGAATGTGCCTCTAATTTAGTAAAGTCATTGCTTCTATAAGATAGGTGTAGGCCACAAAAAAAATGGAGATATTTTGTAATGATTCAATCCATTAGTGATATTATTTGTTTTGGATCTAGGCTTATATGGCTTTAAAATGTGTTACTAGTAGATAAAATTATTTACTAATATACTTAACATCTCTCCTGTGTTTTGTCGATGTGAGACTTCTTGGATTGTTACATATTTAAAGAAAAAATAATTGGCACTAAATATATTATCATAAATAAGTAGTTTAATAAAATAAAAATGAATATTAATTAATTATGATAAAATGAAAAAAGATATGTATAAATATGCATCACGTATTTATTGAGTTGACGTAAATAATCTGTATGCATAAATTTTTAGAGTATAAGATACTAGTGTAATTTGGCATTTTTAGTCAATCCCCTGGAATCCGCAGAATAGGATCTTTTGATTGGAAATAAGTTATTGCAGGATAAGTTATCACGAGACAAGTTATTTCGCCGTGTATATGAAATAACATATCATATGACTACAACAAAAATGATGAAATAAATAATTCAATGATAATCTAATTCTCCAACCAAACATGACATAAAATAATCATATATTTTATCCTGAGATTATTGTACCTTACAAGTTACGCCAAACCAATGGTTACCTTTATGTTTATTCTCACTTCAATTATTAACCTCAAGATTAGCAATATAATTTAGTGTAAATAATATATGCAAATAAATATTTACAATGTTAGATTTTTCAACTTGGAAATACATTATATATGAAAATTATCAAGATTCATTTTTTAAAAATTATTATTATTATTTATATGTGTAATTGAAACATCAATTGATTTATCTTTTTATGGTCAAATAAAATCGCAAAAAATCATGTGATTTGTTCATTCGTTCATTTACCACGAACAACTTTTTATATATTCAATCTTTTAAACTATAATAATTAGAATATTATCCACAATGAACAAATATATCACAAGAATTTATTTTTTATTTTTTGCCTTATTTGCCAAAAAAAATAAATGATGAAATGTACCATATGTGTTAAATCAATTTGAGGTAGCAAATTTTCTTGCCATATTATCCTCTTGAGATATGGAAGGGTAAGGTTTGTAGGGTCATAAAAAAGCAATATTGGGTATCAAAAAGTTTTTTAAAAAATAAATATGAATTTTTGCATAATTTATGCAAATAATTGGAAAAAACAAATGGGGCATATATATTTTTTTCTAATAAAAAACAATCAATTTATAGTGTAAGTGTCATTAAATTTCAATAATAGGTGATTCCTTTTTATTTATTTTAATTTTAATAGATAAAGTAATTTGACCTATGTTGCTAATGAAGAATAATAAATATCATATAAAATTAATTGAGATGATAGTTGAGTAGCTAAGAGCTTTTGGGAATTGAGAAACGTAGGAATCGACTTGTTATGCGTCAATGGGGCTTTGAGAGACGTTTTCTCTTTCCCTTATCAAGCAAGTCACACCTAATCGCCCTTAATGTCATCTTGATAACTAGATTGACTGACTCATCATAGTCTATACTCCTATTGTTGGTTGTAGCCTTTGGGTACCACGTGAGCCTTGTATTGATCAATAATCCCATCAGACTTTGACTTCCTCTTGTATAATCACTTACGAGCTAGCTGATACAAAAATTTAACAGAATAAAAGAATACTCCCATTGTAGTGCCTACAACACCATAATTTTGACACCATAAATTTGAAAAATAAATAAATAAATTGTGCAAGAGTATCATAATAATGGGACCAACATTATGGTAGAGAGGGATAAAAGAGGCACATGTGTCCCATCTCTTTTTACCTACTTAATTAGCACTTGGTCATTTTCACATGGTGTATCATGTATATTAAAATAATTATTAATTTAAATAATTAAAATATAATTAATTATTCTTTTCAATTTTGCTTTAGTATTAATTATTGAAAATTAAGATATATATATATATATATATAAATAAAAATTTAATTATTTATAAGGAATATATTAGTCAAAAAACACTTCTAATTAATTATCTCTTAAGAGTTATGTCAAACCTTATCACGACGATTAAAATGAAACAGATGAAGTATAATGTAAAATAATGTAATATATATTTATATTTTTATTATTATTTTTATTTCAATTTAAATGATAATACAATTGATTAATATTTTTAATTAGAATATTTGTATATTCTTTTTAAATATTTTACGTTATCAATTATTATGATTAATAGTTTTTTAATGTAAATTACTTTTTAGAAAAAAATAACACTTTCATGTTTAAATTCACAATAAATATTTAGAAATGTAAATTTCAAAATTTTAATTATGAGACGTAAATTGAGACAGAATATAATCTAATTCCAACATATCTAGTACATATGTTATTAACATATAAAAGTAAAATTTTATTTAATATACTAAATTAAATAATAAATAAATAATAATTTAAATTTAGATTAATCAAGATTCTTAAACGAATATAAAAAATGAAAACATAGGAGAAATTAAAAATAAAAAATAAATAAAACAAATTTAGTAGTGCAGACAAGATAAAAAAGATAGAAATAATTGTCCAATAATGGTGCCAATTTATTTATTGTTTGTATTGCCAATAAATAGTAGAAAACTCAATAATTTTGGTGGTCCTTTTAGATTTGTGTTGTCACTTTTCCACGTGTTGTTTGTGTTAAATTATTTATAATATTTGTATACGAGAAAATTGTTGAAAACGCCTCTAAACTTATAACTTATTGACAACTTTAAAAAGAAATTATCTACTTCACTAACTAAATTTAGATATATTTTAATCTGTTGTATGAGTAAGTAGTTCCAAAAATCATGTTATATACAATTAATTAGCAATAACTATAGTTTGAATTAATTACGGCTCGCGATAGATATCTAATTGTAATTATAGTTTGAATTTTGTATAATACGCGGGATTTATACAAATGTTGTGTGCGATTATATAAAAATTGTGCACAAATCAAATTGTATATCGAAATATACAAATACTGTGAATTGTATAGTGAATTATACAAACATTGTGCACGAATTATATAGCGAAATATACAAACGCTATACAAAAACTTCGAATTATACAAATATAAAAGTTGTGCATGATTATATAAAAGTTGTGCGTGAATCAAATTGTATGTCGAAATATACAAATATTGTGAATTGTATAGCGAATTATACAAACATTGTGCACGAATTGTATAGCGAATTATACAAACACTATACAAAAACAACGAATTATACAAATGTTGCGCGAATTATACAAACGTTGCTATAGCTATAGTTACGAAATGTAATTACCCAAACTATAACTATGGAGAATAATTAAAGTATTTTTGAGTGACTATATGTGAAAATTCCTCTTTAATAAAGTATGTCAAGTTCAAGGAAACTTTTAGCTGTTAACTCTTTATATTTGTATATTCGATTGATAACAATTTTAGAAAATATTTTTGTTCGGAAATGAGGTTTTTGGTGGAAGTAGGGAAAAAGTAGAAATAGGAAAAACGAGTTTAACAAGTGACATTTCACATTATTTGTGTCATCTTCATCATTCAATATGCCTCGTTTTACCCCATCTCCACCAAATTCACCCCCATATTCCGTAATATTTATTTAAATTATATACAAATATTTTTTATTTACGTATCAAACACAAAAATTTAAGTTAAATCCTCACTAATTTTTTCCTCCATATGGAACATACCCTGGTACTTCTTACTCAAGCAACCAATTAGCTTCTTGTTGAATGAAGTGGATTAAGAATCACGATTCAAATTATGATAAAGATACAAATAATAAATAATTATTTTTTTCTCGATGGATCAAATTATATGGTACCTATATTGATCGTAGATAATAACTACCGCAAAAATTAATCAAAATATATTAAATTGACCTCCACAATATAATTATAAAAAATTAAAAGAAATCCTATCCATAAAAAATAGAGGGTGAAAATTGATGGTCCATAGTTTGTCCACTTCCATAAAGTACCCCAAATTGCCTTGCATTTAGGGCATGCAATGCCCATGAAAGTCTTTGAATTCAACTTATATGTATTTAGAGTCGTTAAAATCTAACTTATAAAATTATGATTTACTCTGTTTATTCATATTTGAGTGGATTAATAATTCATTTATTTGATTATTTGGGCTTAGTTTGATATACTTAAGTCATCTCATTTTAGAAATTGAATAAATATACATCACATGATGACTCCTAAAAATTTATCTCAATATTTTAAAAATATATATATATTCTTATTTGATGTGATTTTTATAGTGTAAATTACAAGAAAACCAACTTTAAATTTCAGTTCAATACGATTTCAAAGTCAACGTATTCCTCTCTTGAATAATTTATTTGAATAAGAATTGACAAATTGAGATATTACTCTATTTTAAGCTTATTTCAGTTCAATCTGCTTCGATCCAAATAACGTTTAAGTGAATCAATAATCCACACATTTATTAATTTAATTTATTTTGATATTTTTAAATTTAATAACTCGCTCATTTGATAGTCCTATACACATTGCTAAGAAAATAAGGTCATTTTCATTTGATGCCCATACTAGTATTAGGCAAGTGCATCAATAAGTGGAAGAAAATATAATTGGGCTTTTAAATTTTTTGGGCCTTCATGTACACAGATATTCCTTTCTTGGGCCACCATTGAGATTTGGGCCATTCTCACTAATGTCCATAATTTGTTGGAAAAATTACGTAACTAAACAAACATATGATATGTATTTGCATTATACCACGATAGTTTGAAAAAATTACAATTTATAGCTATAATTAGGGTTTTGTTCTATTTTCTCTCTCCTCTCTCTGTAATTTTTTGCCATATATACAATTACTTATGTATATCAGCTGCATATATACAATTATTTTGACAGATATACATATTCAATGACAGATATACATATACAATTCGCATCTCTCCACTCTCTGCCATCTCTCGCTCGCCTCTCTCCTCCCTCTCTCGATCTTTCTCGCCTTTTCCTCCCCTCCAGATCACATATCCGAAGTTATGTCATGTAATTATGTAAAATATAGTTATTTGACTATATTAACTTTCTAGCCTAAGCTATTTATGGAAATTCTCCTAATTTGTTGGGTTGGTCTTTAATTTTTATGCCAGTTTACATAGCTAATGTATTATATAGCCTTATAGCACATTTTTACTCGAAAAATATTGAATTATCGTTTAACATTTATCAAAATTTTTGATTGACTTGAATTTTCTAGATTCAAGAGCTTGAATAACCTGATATTGAATCTTTGTCTTGAACTTGAGTATTTTTGTTATAGACACTTGGATAGTTGGCAAGATAATGAATATAAATTTCACAAACAAATAATTTGATCGAAAACACTTTATGATTGATTGTGTGTCTGTCCTTGATCTTGAACTTAATTGTTTGAGCAATATAATTTGTAGGTTATAGAGAATTTGTCTTCTTTCATCTACAAAACTCTCTTCTTGCTTCTTGTTCTCAATTTAAGTGCTTTTTAGCATTTTGAAGACTTCTATCCATAAATATAGAAATTGGCATAGTTATGTCACTTGATCAATTTAAACTCACCAAACTACTCATCTGGCGACAAACTCTAATTTGATCGGCTAAGACATGTCATCCACACGCTTAATTCAATTTTGTTGATTGTTTAGTTTATCATGACACACTACTTTTACTTGACTCGTGACATAATTATATTGACTTATTTAATTGATTGAAATTGTCACATCATTTTCTAACTTTAAAATGAATTAATAGCTATTTGAATTTCGAATTAGTAATGATTTATCATTTTTACCACAATTAAATAAACCAACTTGGCGACAAACTTTAATTTGATCGGCTAAGACATGTCATCTATACACACTTGATTCAACTTTGTTGGTTGTTTAATTTGTCTTGACACGTTATTTTTACTCGACGCATGGCATAATTATATTGACTTAGTTGTTTGACTGAAATTATCACATCATTTTCTAACGTTAAAATGAATTAATAGCTATTTGAATTTTGAATTAGTAATGATTTATTATTTCTACCCCAATTAAATAAACCAACTCAATATATTAATTTTAAATAATTAATTCAATTATGTTAGCCATAATATTTGTTTATACAATTATCTCAATTTTTATGTGGTCTAAATAATTGCATGGATTTAAATTCAAAGAAAAAATAAATGCTTACAATCCCCATTTTGAATTGTAGACTCATCAATTTGAATCTTAAAGTATTTTTTTTCATTATTATCCAATTAAATTTTATTTATGCTCTCTTTAACTACAATAATATTATATCTAATATATTTTATGAATAAGGTCCGAAAAAAGTAAATTAATTTTATTTTTATTTTGTATAAAATAAAAAAAATATTTTCGATAGAATATTATGCTTTCTTTGACTATACAACAAACAACATACTCAGTGAAATCCCGCAAGTAGGATTTGAGAAGGGTAAAATGTAAGCAAACCTTATCACTACCTCATAGAGATAGAAATATTGTTTTTGAAAGACACTTATCTTAAAAAATATCATCTCCAAAAGTAGAAAATACTAGATATGAAACGACTAGAGTCGACAACAAATGAAAATTTATCGCTGACTTCAGAATTGGGGTGATGAATTTTGAAATACCAAAGACAAATTCCTCCATTTAAAAGGTCAATTATATTTGACAACTTATTCATTTATTTACTCTCATAATTTAGCAAGGACAATTTATTCATTCATTTACTCCCAAATAATGTAGCAAGGATAATAAGTGTGATGGGAGCCTTGGGATCTAACATTTTTTGTGTGAATGAAATAAATTTATTGGAAATCATTTTTCATTAATATCATGTATAAAAAATTATCATAATATTTTTTGAAAAAAAAAAGTCCTAAACATATCATGCATCCTAAACTTTTCTCACATAACATACTTAAAAATGGGGTTATGAAATTATTTTTAATGAAAAATGTTTTATATTCAAAGTAAATTTATTTATCGCGAATCAGATTTAGTCAAATCTTGAATAAAAGATGAATCCTTTTAATATCCTTTAATCACATAGGATTCCTTCTTAATTAGTAGGATCCAATTAAACACATCTTATAATCATCTTAAGCTAACCAATTTTTCTTTTTTATTTTCCCATTTAAAAAAAAAATATTTTCACACATATTTTGTTCAATATTGATTATTTTATTCCACGTTTAGTTATAAATAATATAATTAATTTTAAAATTATTTTATCTCACTATTTATACTAAAATAATTCGTTATTCCATATAAAAAATAAGACAACTAATTTGATGGAATATTCTTATACATACATCTTGCACACTAAACAAACCCAATTTTACGACCGAATAAATATAATTCTTTTTATTTTTAACCAAAGTATATTATATTAGAGCCTTCGATATGAAAAATAAGTCTTACTTGAAATATTTCCTCTATTAATAGACTAATCAGACCTCAATATAAATATCAAATAAAATTTCAAAAAAGTAAAGTATAATTTTTTTCCTCCCGAAATAATTTTTAAAAATACAAATAATTGTCAAATCAATTTTTCCCTCCCAAATAATTTTTAAAAAAAAACCAAATTTTTTTATTTTTTATTTTTAAATATATATATATATATATATATAATAATTTGCCGCCATCTACGCCGTAGGAAAAATACTCCACGTCAGATTCCCAACCTCGGATTCCTTCTCGAGCCCTTAAAATATACTGTCAGATCAGCCAATTAAAACTTGACACGTCAGCTTTTGTCTATTTGAATACCGCACGTGGGCCAGGCCCATTTCCCAAGTCCATGACGTGGGGCCCAGCTTCATCAGTTTTTATTTATTTTTAAAAATAATTTTACTTTGGTCCCTTAATTGATGATTAATTATGATTATTATCCTTAAAAAATATGAATTAACATATTTAACTTTTAATTAATTAAAATATGAGTTTTTTTAAATTTTGTATACGAAGTGTGTGATATTTAGTATGTGTTTAATCATACATTTCAAGAATAGAGATTGATAATGATGTAATGTATATAATTGGAGTAGAGATAAGTGAAATACAAACTCGTATCTTGATACTATCTAATGAGACTATATCGCCAAGCTAAAATTTAAATGAAAGTTTTGCACGGTGATGGTTAGACCGATATTGTTATATGAGTTAGTGTGTTGTCCAGTTAAGAACGCACGGGTTCAAAAGATGAATGCAACAAAGATGATGATGATCACGTGAATGTACGAACATACTATGATATGTATGATTAGGAACAAAGCCATATGGGGCACGGTCAGAGGGAACTCTATTGCAGATAAGACGAGTGGAAAGAATGTGTGAGCATGCTTACGATATGAAGTTGTGAAAGGTTAGTTATCGTAGGAGTTATGAAAAATGCCTGATGGAAGGTGATTAACACAAGATATGACACAACTTTAGCTTATTAAAGACATGATATTGTAGGTACAAAAGCTCGAAAATCACGGTATAAGGTTAGTCGGTAATCACGTAGTGTTGCGCATCATGTCAGAAAAGAAGGGGATTAACCTTAGTTGCATGTCAAATCAGAAAAATAGGGGATAATTTATCAGGAATAGTTTCTCCATCCCGTAAAAAGATAGTAAACGAGATTTACGTATATTCTATTTTTCTAAGACCCCACTTATAAAATTATACACTGACGATTTTATTTGGCCATATATTTCAAATATAATTTTTGCTTAATTTGGAATTTACTATATTGTAACAGTTGTTGAAAATTTTGGCGGGCATTTACAGCAAATTCAAATATTTTAATTTCTCTAACCTAAACCCTAGATAATAGAAATTCTCTCCTCACTTTCCTCCTCTTTCCTCTCTCCCTTTTGCTAGGGTTCTCGCTTCTCCCTGCTTATCGGCTCAACTTTCTCGATTCATTTCATGTTCGTAATGTTTCTTCTCTGTATCTTTTTTGTTTTGGATTTATGTTCTTATTTTTTGTGTTTTTTTCTTAATTTTTTTGGTCATGGAGGTTTTGATTTGGTTTTTTTTGCATTTATGTATTGTGTAAAATAGTTAATTGAGCCGAGAATCTATTGGAATAGTTACTCTGCCCAGAATAAAGTTTTTGCGATTATACGGGCTATGTTGTTGCAGCATTGTGTAACAGTAGAACATATATATAGTTGATTTTAACTAGTTTAGTATTGAGGAACAGTTTTTGTTGTTTCTGTTTACAGCTGTTTTATCTAGCATTTATATAGTTGATTTTAACTAGTTTAGTATTGAGGAACAGTTTTTGTTGTTTCTGTTTATAGCTGTTTTATCTAGTTTGAGTTCATTTCTTCATGGATGTTTTGGTTTCTGTTTTGATTTTTGCCCGTTTGTTAAACTGTAGAAGATGTGTATAGTTGATCTAACCTAATTTAGGGTTGAGTTGGAATTTTTGTTTGGTTTTGTTCGTGGCTATTATTCTCTATGTTGCTGGATTATTCAAAAATGTCACTTGGTGCGTGTTGGATCATTCAAAATTAGTGCATTTTTGGAGGATTTGATATTGGTGCAGCTTCATTTTTTGGAGAGTCCTAGCAACAGAGAATTAATTCTTATTAGTTTGAGATTTGAACGTATTAGTGGTGATTTTTGGGGGGTTCTGTGTATGTTTGTGGCATGTGGGAATTGCTGTATGCTTAAGTAATTGAATGTTCTATTAGGTTTAGCAGTGAATTTTTGGTTATATTTTTTCTAGGATTGGATGTTCTATTTCATCCTGAAGCTGTTAATTATGTCATCAATTTGTTGTGGCCTCTGATTTAATGATTTTGATGTTTTGTGTTGTTTGTTTATTAAAAGTTGGAATCTTTCCTGTTCTGATGGGTATCTCTTGAAACTTTTTTTACTTTTCAGGTCAATGTTGAAGGGTAATCTTAGTTAATTTTGGCCTTGATTTTATAAATAAGCAAAGGGAAGTGATCAAAGTCGAGATTTCTAGAAGTTAGGTGATGAATTGACTAGACTGATTGGAAAATAGAAAATATATCAGAAATGGGTAAAGTTTCACCCAAAGATGGTCAATCCAAGACTCCAAAACAGAAAAGGCGGTCTAGGAGTTCAAAGGGAAAGTATTTGAGACCAGGTGCTTTGGCACAGCTGCGTTACACCAAGGTATCAGCTGCTAAATCTTGTACGGATCTTGGCAAGAAAAGGGTGGCCATAATAACTTCAGATGAAGCAAATGATCAATCTGGACTTCAAAATAATGTTGTTCATGAAAGTCCCATATTTTTATCACCCGTGAAGTTTTGTTATGGTTCTGTGAATACACCCATTGATGTATCTAAGGAGAATAAATTGCAAATGACACCAAAGACTCCTGTTGCATTTGAGAGCATATCAGAGTCGAGGCTCGAGTCTCTTCCAATGGATTTACTGGTATGGAGAGTTCTATTCCTTAACCTTTCACTTAATTGTTGATCATATGCTATACTCGTGCATCAAATGTTCTGACTAACATCATTTTCTCACTTGCATGTTTTGAACTGTGGATGTTAAGAAAATATGAGAAACATGGTGGTTAACAATCTCACATTGTTCTTATGTCATTTTTATTTGAAGTTTTGAATTGTTTTGGTATTTGGAAAATATAATATTTAACATTTATAGTATTGATTTCATTAATTTTATTTGGAAAACCTTTATGAATTGAAGCTACATAAATGTATCTTATCCGCAACATCATATCAGCTAGGTGTGGGTGTTTTAGCATGAAACATTAATTGATATATGCGTTTTTCTTTATGTTCTCTGCATTCACTGAAAATTGAGCCCAAGATCTGCAGGGCATGGGTCTTAATTTTTGCACTATGTGTGTTACTCTTGGTGGTGTGATTTAGTGAACTAGTTTTTTAAGTATTCTGTTTTGCTCCTTTCAATTATCTGAGCTGAATAGCTGACAGAATTTTTACTTTCTGATTGAGGTCAAAATACTGTGTCATTTACACCACGACCAACTTAAAGCAGTTTTCCATGTCTCTCAAAAGATCAGGAAGGCAGTGAGTCTCTGTCTCTCTTTCCTGTGTTCATCTCTTTTTAAAAATGGGTAGTGTGTTGGAATCTAATCAATGGTTCAAATTCAATAGGTAATTCAGGCCAGACTTTTCTATTTTAATTATACTACTCCGGATAGAATGCGGCAGGAGTTGTTAAGTACCATGACCCCTGTCCCCGCTGATCACTGGCCATTTGTAAGGTAATATTTCATCTCACCCCATATCCCATCTTGATGGCTAGTAGGCAATATATCTGTTGAATTTCTCATTTGATTGTCACTTGCAGCAAGGAAAACGGAAAAGGCGCATGGATCAACACTCCTCACACTCCTAAGGCTCCAAAACATGGTCCACGTCCCTCACCCCGTCTCAAGTTCCCAGAGATGAGTCAAATTGCAGCTGTTCTTTTCCAAGAGTCTACATTTCCTAAAAGATGTCGAGTTCCATCTGTTATACCAAAGCCCCTATTCAAGTCCTTGGGTTCTAATAGAGTTCTATTCTACGAGGAGGAATTATGCCAGGCTGTTGCTCAGAATAAACTCCTTTGATTTCAGGGTGTTCTCGTCTTTTGATATATGTATATTAGAAAACTATCTCGTTTTCATCTTCAGTAGCAGATGGACAGGGTGCAAATTTTGTAATATTACCCCGGGGCACCTCGTTGAAGGTGGTTGATCATTACTAGGTTTAGATAGATATGATGGTTTTTGCTAATAATATGGAGACTGGGCTTGTGTATAGTTCTCTATAAGTTCTATTTATTAGGGGTTTGGGAATTGCTTGTTGCTTGTCTCAGTGTTTGCTAGTGCAGTACTAAAGTAGTTTTTTTCAAAAGAAAGATGGGAATTTGAGCCTTTATATATGAAGTTGGAATAGATATTGTTCCACATTTATGGGGCAAATTGAATGTTGCAGTAGAGTTAACTTTTGGATTTCTCATAAAGGATGCATTTTTCTATTTGTCTACTCTAATTTTGCAACTTTGTTATAGTACATTACACCATTTACCAATGGGTTATGTTGTTCAATGTATTTCACATGTAAGGTTCAAAGAGGGCAATGTATTGAATGAAACTTTACTATATGCCATTTATCATCATCAGTTTATCGTCAATCATAACCACTATCATTAATGAATATTACTAATTAATATCATAATTGACTATTACTATCATATATTATATCTATTGATCGTCATCGTCAACAATCAATCATCTTTAGTTAATCACTATTGCTAGCTGTAATCACCACTCACTACTTTGAACCATTACCCTCGACCAACCACCAATCCAACTAGTTGCCATGAGCCCATGACCATCACTATTAATTACCATATATTTTTTAAAAAGAATTTTATTAATATAATGTATATATTTTTATATTTATCACTCCATATAATTTTCAAATAAAGTCATGTTTTATGCATTGAAATACTAGAAAAACAAATAATTTTAATTTTCCAATATTAAAATCTCATACAATATTTTAATATTAGGATTTACACTCTTCACCCTAATACTCAAAACTAATATTTCAATTCAAACATCTCAATGACCCGGACCGACCCGACCCGACCCATGATTCTGACGTGCAGTTGCAAGGAAGTAATGTCACAAAAACTGAAGTCAAAATACGAAAAAAAAAGAAAGAAAAACACACAGAACCCAAAAAGCTCGCCGACTTGCGATTCGCCGGAGTTGAAATCGATCGGAAAACAGTATGATCCCTAACGGAGTCGAAGATGAAGAGAAATTTCTAGCTGCTGGAATCTCCGGCCTTCAGCAGAACGCCTTTCACATGCATCGGGCTCTTGTATTTTCACAAAATCCCCAATTTTTTTCAATATTTATATGTATAATTGTTGGTTTACAGCACCTAAATATTTGTATGAATTGTGTAGGACTCCAATAATCTGAAAGATGCACTGAAATATTCAGCTCAGATGCTCTCGGAGCTCCGAACTTCAAGGCTATCACCTCACAAATACTACGAGCTATGTGTGTACTTTTTCGCTGATCTGATCTTAATTCCTGCTCCTGAAACTCAGTATTAGAACTGCGATGTTTTTTTTTTCTAATTAACTTTAAATGCACATTGCTGATATGTTGAAAATTTTGAATTTCAGCATTTGATTTGAAGCTCCTTAAACTCATTAGGAGAGTGTTGTAGTTATTATTTTATTCGATTATTTGTAAAATTTTAAATATTTAAAATGCTCATTGCTTTGTTTAGATATGCGGGCATTTGATGAATTAAGAAAACTAGAAATGTTCTTCAAGGAGGAGACAAAGAGGGGTTGCTCAATAGTTGAGTTGTATGAACTCGTGCAGCACGCTGGCAACATTTTGCCTAGACTGTAAGTTGTTGATTTGATCCAACTGGAACTTCCTTTTTAGCTCCGTTTTCTGAAAGCTTTACCGTGAAGTTTTTCAGCGAGTAATTTCATGTTTGCAGATTGTCTTAAAGACTTGCAGTCTCTATCTGTTTCATATGTTTCCAGAGAGTAGTAGTTTGGGCTTAAATTATCAGGAACAATTTTTTTGTAGGAAAGTAACGAGATTAAATACTCAACTGGAATATAAAAAAAATGATGGCCAAACAGCCATAAAGAGAAAACATTATACTTCCTGGGCGAGAACATTAGGAAATCTCCCCCCGAGAAAGCATGTGTAAAACAATAGAGAAAATCAGAAAAGAGGCTTAGGGAGAAAATATTTAGCTTGTACCTATCTTTGATGGAGAATCCACAAATTTAGGTGGAAAGAACAACTACTGTAACAAAGATTGCTTTTTTGGGACCTTCCTTTGCATAGAGTGAAGTAATAGGACAAGTTGCATTTGGCATTGCTTTTCCATTACCGTTTCCATGCTAATCTTACTTTTCTTCGCTGAACTACTTACCAGCATTGCAAAGGCACGCTTAAGCCCTGGAGCATGGCACAAAACATGTTGAGCGCTTCAACTCGCTTTATGGGTGCTTCAATGTCGTTATTTAGGTTTTCAGGCATACTTTCTTTGCCAATGAGTGCTATCTTGAAGATGCGGCACTAAACAATTGATATATCACCAATTTTAAAACAAATAAACAATTGATATATCACTTTATTATAATCTTTTTTCAGTTTCCTTATCCATGTATTTGTTATCATGCGTATAAAAAATAATCTTGGACTACACATTTACAACCCACACTTTATTTGTGCTTTGCTCTTAAAGCCCCAAAATACCTTAGTGCTTTTCGCTTTGATAACAGTGCTACTTATTGACATCTGCTCTCAACCTTTCTTTAGCGTTGGTTGGATGTACCCTTACTACTCACATGAATGGAAGTTTTGCTGCTTTAGCAGTTTGGTTAATGGGAATCAGTGCTAGAACTTGCATTATAATTTATTGAAACTGAGAAATTTTCAATTAGTTTCTGGAATGTTTTGGAAAGCGCTGCCATTTTAGGTAGTTAAAAGGAATTATATATCTGGAGAACTGGTGATTGCTCTAGCAAACAGGAAAGGGTAAGTGGAAATTATACTCAGACTAGTTTAGGATGGGTAGTTGGAGAGGAGTTCAGGAAGTTAGTAGGATAGCTAAAGACATGCAGGTACTCAGGGATGCTTAGATATTAAATATTGCTACCAAGATTTCCACTACTATATTAGTTGCTACTTTTATTTAAGATCAGTATAAAAATATGAATGGTGGTGTGGTAATAATCGCGCTTCATTTCGTCTGTTCATTTGCTCTTTAGTTGTTTGGCCTTTGCCAACTAGATGCTCCATTTATAATCTGTCTGCGTTCAAGCTTGTCTCAAGTTTGGTTATCTATTATTTGCTCGTCAAGATTTCTAAACCTGCTTTCGTTCCTCAGGTATCTGCTTTGCACAGTGGGGTCTGTGTACATCAAATCCAAGGAGGCTCCCGCCAAGGATATCCTTAAAGATCTGGTTGAAATGTGCCGTGGTATACAACATCCTTTACGTGGACTCTTTCTGAGGAGTTACCTTTCCCAAGTCAGCAAGGATAAATTGCCTGATATAGGTTCTGAGTATGAAGGGTAAGGGTCACTCAGCTCCGTGGTGTTTTACCATCTATTTTAGTTACAAGAATTATGTGTCAGTCTCCAAGTTTGATAGGGTTCCTTAATAATGTTCTAGCTGCTAAATATAAGTGCCCTAGAGAGAAAAGTTCTATGATGAAGTGTCAACCTGAATGCAACGACCACTTACATGACTCAAAACTGATTGGCAGGACCAGCAGTGTATCTATGTGTTATTGTGACTTTTGAATAAAATGCTGGAGTAGTAGATTATGTTGTTCTTGTAATCTGTTTTATGATTGTCTTACTGCCAATTGATTAATTGAGGGTTTCCTCAACTACTTAAATTTAGTATGATCTTAACACCGAGTAAAGAAAATAGGGAATAAAAGAAAGAAAAAGAGATTATCTTACCTTAATTGAAGCTTCTTTTATATGTAATTTCACCTGTAATATGAACATTATTGCTGGATGCACTAATATCTTGTTCTCTTCGACAGCGATGCTGACACTGTTGTGGATGCTGTAGAGTTTGTACTCCAAAATTTCACGGAAATGAACAAACTCTGGGTTAGGATGCAACATCAGGTTGGTTGAAACATCTGTGGATGCTATAACATGCTCTCATGTCTTGACATGCATAGTACCACAATGCTTGCTTTTCATGAAGGTAAATGTAAATCATGAGGGCATAATTTGTGGTCATGCAGGTGTTTTAATGATTGTGAATGATTCATACTCTTTGCTGATCATGAGTTGAGGCTAGCATCGGGCTTTCTCATCTGCAGGGACCTGCTCGGGAAAAGGAGAAGCGCGAAAAAGAAAGGAGCGAGCTTCGTGATCTCGTATGAGCTGTTAATTCATCATGTTTACTAGCAATCAAGTAGCCTGTGGAAGTGTACTCATACAAAGCTTTTCCTTTTGGTAGGTTGGGAAGAACCTGCATGTTCTCAGTCAAATTGAGGGTATCGACCTTGAGATGTATAAAGAGACGGTGCTTCCAAGAATTTTAGAGCAGGTGATTTGTCTAGCAATTTCATATTCATCTGATAACTTTTGCAGTTTGTTTAAAGCCAAAAATGTGAACCATTTCTTTTGGTCTCAAAATGTGTACCTCATGACTCTTTTTAGGTTGTCAATTGTAAAGATGAGATTGCTCAGGGCTATTTGATGGATTGCACAATTCAAGTCTTCCCTGATGAATATCACTTACAAACTCTTGAAACCTTATTGGGTGCTTGTCCCCAGCTTCAGGTGTGTTATATTGTTGGTTTGTAAAACAAGCTTCTAGTTAAATAGAACAGTTAAGCATAGAAGGACATTGTCATACCTGTTAGGATGCCAGGAGTTTGAGATTTGTTTACTATCTGCAACAGTGTAATATAACACTCTCTCAGTCGAGAGATTTGGTTTGATGAGTTATGAAGAGTCTAGTTTGTTTATGGCTTTGGATGTTAGGCTGACAACCGACCGTATTAGGTACTGACGTTCATTTTTAAAAAGGTGTACTGAAGTTCAGTATCTTTATTGTTGGCCTTTCATAAGATCTTTATGTCACTGTTGATAAATTCACACTGGTGATGTGAATTTGTGCCAGTTGTTTGAACCGTCTCTTTGACCGCTCTAGATAATTGCCATTTAATGCTTAGCTTCTATTAGAATTTAAACTTCCGAGCACCATTTTCCATGTCATTTTCTTCTTCAGCCATCTGTTGATATCAAGATGGTGCTTGCTCGGCTGATGGAAAGGCTCTCGAACTATGCTGCTTCAAGTACAGATGTAAGTAGCACATATGTAATAGCTTTTCTGGAATCATATTTTGTATATGTAGTTTCTTAATCATTTCTAACTGCAGGTGTTACCTGAGTTTTTTCAAGTGGAAGCATTTGCAAAACTAAATAGTGCCATAGGAAAGGTAAATGAGTGCTACCCTAGAGTAAAATGCAATTCTTTCTTATTAAGGTGTGGAATGCTCTAAAAGAGAACTCTCCCAGGCTTGGATTATCTAGCTCCAGCATGTGGAGATTAAAAAGAACACAAAGAACTTTCAAAGCTCTAGCCAATTCTCTGACTCATTCAAAAATTAATAAGACTATAACTGAAGTTGACCAAAGATTTGTGGATGTCAGTGGAAAGTTAAGTCATGGAGACTGTACCTTTCTCACAACTTTAGAGTGGAATTGGTGTGATTTATGCATGCGCAGAGCCATAGATGATTATGATTTTATTCCTGCTTTTGCCCCTCCCTCCCCTTATGCGCTTTTTGCTAGTATGATGGGGACACCACACCATGCCTTCCATGACATTGTTACAACTTTTTCGTTGTTTTGTGACCTGAGGAATTCATACATACTTTTTTTCTTCCAATATCAATGGTGTATTTTGACTTTTTAAGTAGTTCAGATATGATGCTCATCTCTGTCTTGGTGCAGGTGATAGAGGCCCAAGAAGACATGCCTATAGCTGGAGTTGTGACTTTATATTCATCTCTTTTAACTTTTACTCTTCATGTCCACCCTGATCGCCTTGATTATGTGGATCAGATTTTGGTAGGTCAACTCTTATTTTTTCCCTTCTCTTTTGTTTGCATGTGATACAGTTTAACTGTGGAAAAAGAAAAAGAAAAAGAAGAAAAAAGCAAAAACAACATAAGGTTGATTAAAAGGCTTAAGGCTGCATGAATTAAACAACTTTCTGGCCTGCCTTGTGCATATGGTACCTATAACGTGCTAATGATCATTCTATTTTTCACTTCAGGGTGCATGTGTTAAGAAGCTTTCTGGTAAAGGAAAGCTCAAAGACAGTAAAGCAACAAAACAGATTGTGGCCCTTTTAAGTGCTCCACTGGAGAAGTATAAGGATATTGATACTGCATTAAAACTTTCAAATTATCCTCATGTTATGGAGCACCTTGATGATGTAACTAGCAAAGAGATGGCTAATGTTTTAGTTCAAACTATTCTGAAAAATAGAACTTGCATCTCAACAGCTGAAAAGGTTAGGTTCCTTTTGATTTTTTGTTCTTAAATTCTGTTCGCAATAAACACTTCTTTAAAACTTGAAATTGTTGGTCTGACAGGTAGAGGCTCTTTTTGAATTAATGAAAGGACTTATCAGAGATTTGGATGAGAATCTTAATGATGAGGTGATCAGAGATTTCCACTGTGTTCTTAGCAGCTCGTTTCTTGATACTTTATTTGCTCAAATCATTAGACTTAAGTTTCTTTGTCCTTTATTTTAGTTTGACGAAGAAGATTTCAAGGAAGAGCAGAACTCTGTTTCACGGCTTATTCAAATGCTTCACAATGATGACCCTGAGGAGATGCTGAAGGTAACGAGTGATACCTCTTTCTGGATTCTCTGCATATTCTTTGCATGGATAGCCTCTCTACTTCTTATTACTGGAAAAGTGGGTTGTATTATGTACAACTTATATATTGGGGTTGAATTTGATCAAGTTTATCAACTTAAGTCAATTTTGTCATATTTTTGTGGAGCATGTACTCAATTTCATTTTCCCTTTGTTCAGTTACCTGAACAACCGTTATCTGATTAATGAAACCTCACAGCAGAGATGCCTATAATAATTTTTTGTTTTGATTAGTATCACGAAGACGCCTAGGCATATTTTGTTCTGATAACTACGTTCAATGGAACAGTTTTAAGACCAGCAATGTTATATGGGGTGACCATCAATATTATATGTGAGTGAATATTTGGCCATTGAAGTCCAACACATCCACAAGATGAGTGTCACAGAGATGCAAATGCAGAGGTGGATGTGTGGTCATAATAGATCAGACAGATAAAAAATGATGACATTCGACCAAAGGTGTAAGTACCTCATGATAGAAGGTTGCTTGAGATGGTTTGGTCATATATTCCATTGACCTCCAGATGTACTGATTTATTGGTGTGAGACCATGTTGAGTGAAGATGTTAAAAGAGGACGAGGTAGACTTAAAATCACATAAAAAAAAGTTGTCTTGAAAGACTTTCAATTTCTTGAAATCCACGCAACTTAGTGAAAGATAGGGCAGAAGGGAAGAAAAAAATCTATATGAGTGATACCAATTAGTTTGGAATATATTCTTATCATGTTAGTACTTTCATTTCAGGTTTATGTTTTCTAGGAATCTTGTAGCCCTTTGTCTGATTTTTATGCTATGAAAAAATATGGAGATTTGTTGTGCTTTTTCTGTGTGTATAATGTTGGCCTGAAATTGAATTTAAATGGAGAAACATGATCAGTGATGATTCATATAGATGAACCAACTTGTTTGAGACAGATATAGTTGTTCATCAGTTCCACAAAGATGCCTGAAATTGTGTTTCTTGTACTGTTTGTTACTACTCTGTTAAACAATTGAATCTCATGGTTTGATTGGCATAACATTGATTGAGAAACTTTCTTTAATTTCTTTTGGGACAAAATGGTGTAAAAGTTGGTCTCATACATCTTTCCACTTTCCATTCTATAGAATCATTAAACATTAATTTATAAATGGCAAAACATTAGATCCTTTTTGGGACAATGGGCTGATGTTTTCTAGGGACATCACAGAAAGTAGAACCAGGACAATGCGGATAGGATAAATTACCATTTATTTTATCTCTTTTCTCTCACTCCCACAGAGGGAGGGAGGGAGGGTTATTTTACTTGTGATAATTAGATTAGCTAAATAAGCATCCTTACAACAGCAAACACTTTCTTAGCCTGGAATGAGACTGATATGGATGAGATGACTCTTTGACCTATGTTGCAAGTGATGGGTTCAATATGTTCTGTTGTAGCCTTCTGATATTTGGTAGGATGTGACTTGAAAGTAAGAAAACACATATGACATAATGATGAAGTATTAGACATAAAGAGTTACCTTTGTTGGTTTTGCTTTTCATGGTTTCTTTTGTTGGTCGTTTTCTTTTTTGAAGTATGAGAGGAATAAGTTTCTATCTGAATTCTATTCATAAGAATACCAAAATGCACTTAGGTACTTCTGTACAAGATTGAAGAGACAGTATATCTGATATAACAGCATCTGTGCTCCCAACATTCTGATATTCAACTCTACATCATCCTGCAACAAAGTCACAGTTTGATATCATATCTAGATATCTATCCAAATGAAGATCATCACAAATGGTGTGGTAGTTCAAAAGCCCTTAGAAACAGGGAAGTCCCAAGCCCAAACCACTGGGCCACCCCGAAGGGTCAAAAATAATTTCTTATTTATAGTTGATTGAAGTGACAACTCTGCTACCAACAAGATAATAGCCGAATAAGCTACTCCATATTTGCAATTTGTATGTGTTCAGATCTAGAACTAGATCTGCACCAAGTGGTAGAGAAATTAATGTAACCATGAAGATAGATGGAGAAGAACTAAGGACGTGTTTGGTGTGATGGATAAAGAAAGATAATCCTGTGATAAGTTTTTAGTACCCTTTAATCCCTTATTTGGTTACAAAGTTTGGGATGACTTATCCCGTGAATAATTAGTACTAGGACAAGTTATCCCCGTCTCTAGGTGCTATAATAATCTTGGGATAACTTAGCTAGGGATTAAATAGTTAAAATGACAAAAATACCCCCAAAACATCACTTTTCACATCCTTTATAATTATGGAGGGTATTTTTGTAAACGAACAACTTATTCTTAGAAATTATGCTATGCATATTGTTTTTAGTACAACAAACCAAACATTCACCAAGAAATATACTAGGATAAGTAATCCCATCATAGCTTGTCTTCAAACCGAACGTCCCCGAAGATTCTAAGATTACAACAGATTAAAAGCAAATGGAACCTCCAAAGGGAGGAGCTAATGGCATCAGGAAGCCAGGAGCAATGGAGGTGTATCGAATTAAGAACCTTCAATAAACACTTTTATTATGAATGGTTTACTCTGTCTCCATTTCTGTTTGTCGTAGTTCGAGAAAAAGTATCTCTTATTTTTCATTCCTATTCTCTTAAGTATGAAAATTATAATTCACATTTCAAACATGCATGAACACATCTATAAGATAACTTCCGTCTTGAAAGTAATGTGATGTTTTTATAAGATATCCACGATTTTTGCTCTTAATGTAATAGGATACAAGAATCAATTTGTTCCATTGAACTAGCTATCTTGAGCAGTTTCATATCCTGGACCCTCGACACAAATAGATGCGTCAAAAGTTTCATATAGATTGTTTCAATTCAATTTCTTTCAAATTCATTAAAATTCCATACTGATTCTTGAATGCCCATTATGGTCCAATATTCACGTGGATCTTTCTCAGAGTTTACATGTGTGATATGTTTCTTATATTTCTCCAAGTAAAGTTCTTCACATCGCATTTCTTATTGTGTTCTAAGTGGAGACAGAATAAAGCATCTGTATTAAAGTCACTTACTGTTTGTTCTAGATTTAACACACTTGACTTTACACAAAACTGGTTTTAAGTGGTAAACTTGGGAGCAGTTGGGTGGGGAGACGGTCTCTTGGAAATCTATGTTTTATCCTTGCTCTTTTTAGTTAATTAGAGAAATATCAGTTATAGCATGACTGAGCAACATCCAATAGCTCCAGTCCTTCTGGTTTGCATCAACATGGATTGACCAGATATTGGGAGTAGTCAAAATAGTATAGAGATGATTTCATTTAATCTATGATGCGGTAGCTGCAGCGATGGATATGGCATGATTGACTTGCCACTGAGCAATAGAAATTCTAAGACAACTAGATCGAATAAGCTTTACCATTTTAGATTAAATTCAAACAAAAAAGGTAGAGGTAAGCTCTACATATATCCTACCTTCTCCAGACTCTACGTGTGGGATTACACTTCGTATGTTTTTGTAGAAAATCCATTGCTGAGATTTTCATTCATCTTGCAAGTAGCAGAGTGTGATGTTCTTATTTTTCTTTTGTATGTTTGTTTGTGCAAAGTAAAATGCATCTATCCAGTGTTATGTGTCTATAATATCTATATATCTGGCTATAATATTTGTTTGGTATCTTGCTTTTCAGATTTGATATGGTTTACCATTTCTTTGATTTACAGATAATTTGCACTGTCAAGAAGCATATTGTGACAGGAGGACCAAAGAGGCTTCCCGTTACAGTCCCTCCCCTCATATTTAGTTCTCTTAAGGTTTGAATTCTCAACTCAATGACGACAAAATGGGTGGAGTGTTAAATGCTTCATGCCATGTCTTCTTCGGAAGAAATTAATCAAGTGATGAGTTATTGTATATGCATTTTAAGATGATCCTTTTCTGATGTAACTGCTTGTTTAAAGAAGTAAATAACAAAAAATGGAAAGCAACCCTCCAGTTTCGGGAAAAAAGAGAGTTTGAGCGAGTTTTACGTTGTTACACAACTGACTGTTTCCTTTACCTACTGATATTGTAATTTTCTTTCTTTTTTAGTTGGTAAGGCGACTGCAAAACCAAGATGAAAATTCTCCAGATGAAGAGGCATCTGCTATACCTAAGAAAATTTTCCAGCTTTTAAATCAGGTAATATAGCTGAATGGTGTTTTATACGATGAATTGCATTTCAAGCTTTTAAGATAACACGAGCACCATTATGAATTTTTTGGTGAAAATAAAAATAAAAGATCAGATTTGCTTCTCTTGTATCCTTTCTTATCTCTAGCTTCTCTTCCTTTATTTGCAATAATCCTGTATACCTGAGATTGTGCTGAAGAAATTTGTATTACTTATCTATTTCAAAAAATAGAAATTTGTATTACTTACGAATTGCATACACCTTGTTTCAGATAATTGAGGCTCTCTCAAGTGTTCCAGTACCTGAACTAGCACTAAGGTTGTACCTGGAGTGTGCCGAGGTACATGGATTTATCCTTAAGACTTGTGTAAGATTGTGGATCTTATTAAAAAAGATATGGGTTTACCGACTGTAGTTATGTTGCTCAGGCTGCCAATGACTCTGACCTAGAGCCTGTTGCCTATGAATTCTTCACCCAAGCTTATATACTATACGAGGAAGAAATTTCGGTAGTATTTACTTATCCTTTCTTTACTTTATTATGATCTTTATTTTTTCAACTTCCTGGAATTTCAATGTCTGCATTGTTTTTGACATTTCATGCATTGCTCGATTTGTCTAATTTTAGTTGAATGTTTTGATAGGACTCTAAAGCACAGGTGACTGCAATACAATTAATAATAGGTACTCTTCAGAGAATGCACATCTTTGGTGTTGAGAACAGGGACACGTTAACGCACAAGGCTACAGGGGTAACTAATTTACTACCCCTTATTTTCTTGTTCATGATTTCAGCATCATCATTCTATGATTGTAACCATTTCCCCCCTCTTTTCTTAATATTCTTTAGTACTCGGCAAAACTCTTGAAGAAGCCTGATCAGTGCAAAGCTGTCTACTCTTGTGCACATCTTTTCTGGGTTGATGACCAGGACAGCATCAAGGATGGAGAGAGGTTAGTAATTATTCCACGCGTATGAGGGATGACGTTTACTTCTGGCCCCTGCTATCAGGGGCGGACCCACATGGAGTCCGCCGGGTGCTCGAGCACCCATTAACGTAGTATCGAATATTATATATTTATGTAGAAAATAAGAAAAATTGGTATAAATTTAATATAGTGCACCCACTAGACAAATTGCTTGAATGGTCTAATGGTTCAAGTCGGGTGCTTTAGGCCTTTTTTGAGCTAGTGGCCTGAGTTCAAATCTCACTCTCCACACTTTCCTTTTTATTTTTTCCTTATTTATAATTGTTCTTTTACTATTTTTCCTAAAAAAGAGGGTATATAAATAAATACTTTTTCTTTCTTTTTTATTCAAGATAATACATACTATTATCTTCATTCCTAATAATTGTCATGTTTCACTTTACAAAAATTAA